>JAAGNO010020745.1:28471-49053 GCA_033439905.1 Ceryle rudis | reverse complement strand
TGGGGTTTTTTTTTTTGGTTTTGTGTGGTTGTGTTTTTTTTTTTTTTTTTTTTTTAATGGTGGGAGGGCAGTGCAGAGGTTTTGCTACTTTCTCAATTTTCTTCTAGTCCACAGCATGGTTTGATTAAGGTCTCCTGCAAGTCAAAGTACGTGTGAGTACAGAATGAGACAGTGTTACTTGTCAAAGGTCATGGAGAACTGGGAATATATATGAGGAAACTGATGTTTTCCACCTGCTCAGAATAACAAATCCTGATCTGCTGTTTCAGGCTTCCTGGGCCATTTATATTGGTACAATCTCTTTCAGGGTGAGTATCCCATAGGACTTAAATTGGCCTTGCTTGATTAACTCCTGATTTATATAAAACCATTTCTAAATTTGCCTTTATGTTTGCATCTGAAAAGGGCTGGTTTAATCTTGTTCCCTAATATTAAATTTTAAGACTTCAAGTCATGGGGGTCATGGTTGTTTGGTAATACTGCCTTGGATAAAAATAGTGTGACATTATTCCAAAAATATTAATCTTAATGAGATGTGCAATCTTACCATGTGTGTATCAAGGACACCATATTTATACGTTAACTTTATTATGCCAGTTAATGCAATTAGTGTAATGTTGCTAATGTAGTTAAAAGTTTTATCAGTAATCATATAATGTCCAATAGGATAAGTATAAAGGGTTATTAATGTAGTAATTTATTATTAGCAAGTAGAGAAGCAGCAGAGCAATAACTCCAGCCTTGCTGCTGTAATGCCTTTATATGCCAGCACATTTTGGTTTTCATAGCATGACTGTGTCATTGCTTACACTGACTACTGGTTGCTGCTGGATTCTGTTTAAATCATATAAAAAGGACTTGGCTCCCCTTTGAAGATCTTGGTGTCCCTCAGTCAGTTATGTTGTGGATAATTTTCTTTCACTTTTTCTCCTTCCTTTTGACAGCTTGAAGCAGGTCTGACTCTTATCTGATCAGGATTCCTGTCTGTGAGAATGAACTTTAAATACCTTTAGTTCAAGGACACTGTAGACTGTCTCTTTCAACTAATATAAGGTACCAAAATAGCGAAATTTAATGATACAGAACACCAAATTGATTGTCTCAGAAAGAGTACTTGAGTAGTTAAGATGATGTGTCAATCACTTTGTCTTAACAGCTTGTACCACCATCATGTGACATTTCTACAGAATGACATGAACACACTTGGTGTCAGAGGACTCATTTTTGCACCTTTGATTTAACAAGCAGTCAAAAATCATTAAAGGGCATGGACTGTCTTTGCTTGATTGAGAGGACACAGCTTGTGTGGCTTTGAACAATTTAAAATATATTGATGCATTAGTTTTAAGTCAACTTTTAGTTTGTTTTTCCATCAGAAATGTTAGAATTTTGAGGAGATCTTGAACATGTTTTAATACTGCTGGGTCATTTGATGTCTGGGAGACAGGCAATTATTTACCATGTGATGGAATAGTTATCTAGAGGCAGGAAGATGAGTCAAGTCCACTTGTGTTTCATGATTCTACATGAGTCATGATCCATCTAAAAATCTAATTACATGAGGTGTATCTTCAGATTTTTCATTAAACTGAGTCTTCTTTCAACACAATTACAGGGGTTGGATATGGGCTGGTCTGCTGAGGACTGGAGTCTGATATGATAAAGCTGACTGCACAGCTGCTTCATGTCACAAGATCACCAGTGACCCTATTGAAGCTAGACCAGCAACCATGAATCTGGATTTGGTAGCTTTGCCTGAATAAGAATTGAAGAATGAGATCATAGCTGCTTCTACATGAAGGGATGCAGAGGCAGTTGTTTCCTGCCCTCCTGATTTTCCTGTGTGCATATCTGAATTCTGACTCAGTGCAGGAAATGCAATGCATATATAAGATACATCTATTTCTTGTGTTTCTGCTATCACAGACCACTTCTGCTTCAAACAAGGATGCTGGTAAGTAATTCTTAGGAAGGAGTTTTAAGGGTTGGACTTTTTTCTCTCCTTAGCCCTCCAGAATCCACACTTAATTACTTTCAGGATCTGCTGTAGAAGCAACATGTAGGTTTTGCTTGTGGGGATGACAGTCTGAGAGAGAAAGGAAAGGGATTAGGAGGAGATGATTTACTTTACACTCTGCTGCATTGAGTATTTTTATGTGGTTTAAGAAGAAACTCCCAACACTTAGAGAGAGCATGCAAGGAGATACAACTGTGAACACAGAGACATCTGTGGAAGGAGCCTGACTGGAAGCAGTGGAAAGCAGAATGTAATTAGCAAACTGCATAAACGAATGAGAATAAGGCTTTAAGAGCTGTGAGGTTCATAAACAACATTTAAGTTAGGGCAAATTCTGGCCGAATTTAAGATGGACTTCGGTTTATTTTAAGAACCAGTCATATCATCTGGTTTCTTGGATATGAAATATCTAATTTCTTGGATTATGGAGTTTGGACTTTGTAAACCAGCCAGACTTCAGTCCTAACTTTTAAAAAGCTTTGAATAATGTGTTAGCAAGAATAGTGCCTAGGAGAGTCTTAGGGATCAGGGCAAAGCAACTGCATTGGATATTACTTGTATAATATGTTAGTTACACCACATTGTGATGTTGCTGAAAATCTGTCAAGCATCAGTTTGTGTGCTTTCTATGCTTAATAATAACAGCAGCAATATAAGACTCAGTTTTTACAGAGCTGTCCATTCAGAAAGATCCCAAAGCATCTATATGCTGTGTGCCTAATGAGAATCACAAGCTTGTCAGCCCTTCCGGTGAAATAGAGCCGTCAGATTCTCAGATGTAACCAAAGAGAGGGAGAGAGAACAAGAGCTACCCATTGACATTTAAAATTCCTTTCAAGTAGGCATAGATAGTAAAATGCCAGCAACGAGGTTCGACAAGTTCATAACAAGCCTCATAAATGGGTTACTCCAAATGAGAATGTGGAGGTCTCAATAATAAACCCCGCACACTTGCTTCCTCAAAATGAACCTTTTAATTGAATTTTCTGCTCTTGTCGGCTCCTTTTTGAATCTGTTTCCCCATCTCTGAGTTGTAGCTGTGCCCCCAATCTCAATCTGAGCCATCTGTTCCGTTTCTAATATTAACATGTTCTATCATATAGTGTACCATACTCAGAGAAAAAAAGAAGAGATAAGATCACTTTCTCCTGGGAGGAAACCTTATACTTCAGGAAAAGGTTCTGCTGTCACTTTAAAATGACACCTTCCCCCACACAAACGTGCACCTGCCACATTAGAATATTATTAATAATCCAGCCTTCATGTGTTTGACAAGGCAAACAAAATTAACCAAAAAATGTGAAAAGGTCCAAGAAAGATGAGAGCAAGTCAACGTTTCTTTTCAGAATTACAGCACCCAAACTGATCCACAGTAGAAAGTAATTACATTTTAAATGAAGTGTTCTAACTTATCTCCCTCTATCGTTGTGAATTACAGTTCATTTCCATTTATACAGATATCTGTTTAAGCCCAGTGAAGTTTGCTGAGTTGTGTTGACTCTTCTTAGTCCCAAACTAGACCTTCAAATCCCTGTTCCTTCCCTTCTCTGTTGTTATGTTCCTTCACTAGCTAATAGTCTCCATCCGACCTCCACCACATTTAGTGTAATCCCGAATTCACAGGGGATTTAGGGATTGGAGCAAGAGGTGACCATGCTACTGCTCAATTTTGCCTGTATCTGTAGTTCTGAGCTGAGCTAGAGAGCTGGCAGTCCAGTAAAAGCAGAGTCATAGTGGAAAAAAAGGTTTGCAGTTGATCCTAGTAAATTAAGAAAGAGACTTGTAATGGGAAAGTCTTAAAATGTGATGAAAACTTGAAAACTGGTAGGGGAGAAAATAGAAACTAGAAAGAAGTCAGGTAGGATCAGGAAGCAATTCAGAAACTTGACGTGACAAGTTAGGTTTGTTTGGAAGAATCAGGGAACGTGCAATGAAACACAAGATGTGCTCCTGCCTGGGGCAATTTAATTGAAGACATATTGTGTGACCAAGGGATGGACTGTGTATTATAAGCATATGCACAAGTGACAGAGTTAAGGCTGAAAAGGACATCTTAAGTTTGATTGCTGTCAGTTTCTGTGTTCCTAGATCTATGAAAGATTTTTTTTTTTTTTTAACAGATATTTCTCATGTATAGTATTGAGTTAGTCACAAATTACCTACATATTGTATCCTTCATTCTTCTCTTCATTTTTTATGGTTCATTTTTAGTGTTACCTTTTTCATGAGTGCCTTCACCATTTGTGAGTTGTGCTATGAACTTACCTTTAACAAACACCTCTTATAATAATGAGGTTAAAGGAAAACACCGGTATAATCAAATAAAAGGAAATGTAAAATCCTCACATTGCATTATTTCAAAGGATGGCTCTATTGAAGCAAGCAGATCTGAAAGTCACTGTTCATCAGATCCAGAGAAGCTTGTTCTTTGGCTTGGTGAGAGCTCAACTCTAAGTGACAAGAACTGTTTAATGTAAATTTGGGAGTTTTGGTGCGTGTGATTCAAAATGCATCTCTTGGTTTTGTCTGTCATGATTAGTCTTTTTGCCTAATCTAGATATTCTCAGTTTATGCCCCTCATGGGAGGCCTGTATTTCTGTAATCCTGCATATATCACCTCAAGCATCATAGTGACTCAGACATTGGATTCCCAATTAAAAAAAAAAAAAAAGGTTTTGAAAATCCAAGTTCTATGGATTTTTGTGGAGACTAGAATCATAGAGGATCCAGAGAGAAGTATCCTGCCTGGATCACAGCACTGGCATGCAGGGAGCTGGAAGCCCCTCCCAGCCATGGGCAGAGGGAGCTCCCCATCCTTTTACCCTGGAGAGCTCTGGTCTGGGCCCCACAGGAGCTCCTGGCACCATCATTAGTAATGCAGTGGCCAGAACATTGTGGACGGCCCTTGTCACTTTGGGGTGGCCAGCACATTTGGGCTAGGAGGGGTGTCTCCAGGGAGACATGGCATGGACAGCCTGGGCAGGTGGCTGCAAGAGCCCCAGGCAGGGAGGAAGGGGAAGGCTGAGATGATGCAAGGGGACTGCTTTGGGGTCTGATTCTCCCATCTTTGACAGCTACAGCACTGAATATGGACAGAACCAGACCGTAGCCTCTGGTACTCAGATGTAGAGTGATGCACCTAAGGATAAGAAGATGCACACAGCCCTAGTCTGTACTGCATCATGGACAATAAGGACAAAAGGATTTATGCACAGCCTTCCATCTCTACAACCCATTACAGTCTCACAGACAGGTGGAAGCCCATTGCAGTCTTGTAGAAAGCAAGCTCCACACTACCAACCTCCTACACAACCCATCACAGACCTACATGCTGGTGGAAGCTCCTCATAGCCAAGGACAAAGTTATTTCCATACCACTTCCTGTCATGGACCCACACGCAACTGTAAGCTCCATACAGACGAAAACAAAGGGACCACCACAACACTCACCTTCTCTGTACTCCATCATGGGTTTACAGGCAACTAATAGCTCTGCACAGCTAAGGACAAAAGCATTTCTGCAGTACCCTCCATCTCCACATCCCATTACTGTTGTACATGCAACTGGAAGCTCCCCACAGCCGAGAACAAAGTGAGTCCCATGGCACTCATCTTCCCTGCAGTCCATCATGGGCCTGCAGCCAACTGGAAACACCATATGGCTAAGGTCAAAAGCATTTTTGCAGCACCCTCCATCTCCACACCACACTGCAGTCTTACAGGCAGCTGTAAGCTCATCACAGTCATGGACAAAGGCAGCACCACACCACCAACCATCTCTCTACCCACCACCTGCATACCTCATCATGTACCTTCATGCAGCTGGAAGCTCCTCACAGCAAAGGACAAAAGGACCTCTGCATTATTAATCTTTGAACCTCATCATGGGCTTACAGGCAGTTGGAAGGGCCCCACAGCTATGGATAAAGGGATCTCCACACCATCTCTCACCTCTCTGTTCCACCGTGGATGGTGGCCCATCTCACAGGACAGTTGGTGACACAGCCAGCTCCAGATGGGTATTGAATGTAAAGTTCTAAATCTTTGGAAGTAGCCCAGAATAGCTATCCTGTGCTAGTGCTTCTTGTGGATGATCTGATTTTGGCTTAAACTAAGCTAAAGAAAAGCACTCTCATGGCCAGCTAGTTACTGAAGTTATTATCTGGGTTGCAGAGCTCCTTACATATTCAATGGTAAGACATAGACAGAAGGCAGTTCAGCCAACCTGAATCTTCCTCTGAAGTCTTTCTCCACTGATTAAAGAAGACATTTAATGTGGCATTCTTAAATTGATTGCCAGTAGTTAAACAGAAAGAATCTCAGCTATAGTTTGGAATAATGCCATTGGTGTTGGGGAATGGCACAGGGCAATTTATTACCTTCAGTCCAGCAACAGATATACCGTCCAATAACCAATAGGAAAGGCAAATAACTGCAGAGTGGTTGTGCTTTACTTTCTTATCCTGCTTTACATCACAATGGCTTTCTGTTTGAAGACTAGATGATCTTGAAGGTCTCTTCCAACCAAAGACGTTCTGTGATTCTGTGATTCTGTGATTCTGTGAAGATGGCCTAGGTGAGTTTTGAAATCAGGGTCTGGGATTCAAAGACACATAAATGTTTTAGAAAATGTTATCTGAAACCTAAACTATATCCAGGTTTCAATGTCTTTTTATGGTTCCTGCCTCACTCTATGGAAAATGCAGTGTGCTGCCTCAATCTGAGATTTTTATGGTATTATTTATATACCTGATTTAAAATATTTACTTCTGAAACACAGTTTTCTCTGTAAGCTCTGTGGGAAAGTAATCAGTTACCCAGAAGATAAAATTCCTCTGGTTATTACATGTACCCCATATTAATGACAGGGCTTCACCTACCAAAGAAGCTTATCTAGGACTGAATAACTATTTGACCATCAGAGTTTGAGATAAAAGAAGCAGATGTATTTTTGGAACCTACAGTAGCATTAGTGACTTGGCAAACATTATGAAGAGGAATATAATCATCTGTCAAAGTTAAAAAAGACATGCGATATATTTTCACAACTAATTCTTACCCCACAAATGTTTTAGTGTCTGCAAGGCTTGGGAAATGCAATGCTGCAAGTAGCAAATTGAAGTTACAAATAATGTTAGGATCTAAACTTAAGAGACTTTAGAAGAAAGTGTTGCATGTCAGAGGAAAGTCCCCCTGAAGTGTAAAAATAACTCACTGATATTGAACAGAAACGTCAGAATGGCAATGATGTTTTAAAGAAAGATGGTAACTGTAAAAGCCACTTGCCTCTTCCAGGGACACTGCTGTAGTCAGATTGGTTTATAGCATTTTGTCTTCAGAGCCTCCCAAAGGATTGACTCAGGCATGAGAAATTCACACCACATGGATGGACATGAACCACATCCTTTGGTAAGAAATAAAAATAAAAAATAGGAGTGTGAGACTCAGGGATTTGGAATGTTTTTCTCACAAAATTTTCCTCAGTTTCATTACAGCATCTATATATTCTGTTGCTTTCAGACTGAAAAGATGCTCTTTCATAATCAAATAATTACTGTCTAAAAAAATGTCTTTAGAACATATTTAAGTTTCTTAAAATATTAAGTTTTTTAAAACCATGCCTACATATTTGGAAATATAATCACAGTCCCAGAAAGTTAACAAAGCTAATGAGACACAAGAAATGACAGATCTGATTTAATACTGAAAATGTCAATAAGAAAAAAGTGAAAAACAGTAAGAAAAAGTGGTATCCCTGCAGGGTGTGTCTAGAATGTCCTATTAGAAACAGGTTATTATTCACCATATTTTTATTGCAATCATGTCTTAAGATAAAAACATGTTCATATTCTTGCTGTGTGTTTGATTATTCATTGACTATGTTATAGAATGTCTTTTACAGAAACTGAGTCTCAGCTTTGGATGACTCATTGTGGATACCTAATATATCAGAGATACAGACAACAGGTAACAAACAATGTTGTATCCAAACAAAGCTATTTGATCTTTTTTTGATAAATAATATTGTTAAGACTTACAGAAATAGTTTTCTGCAAATTACTGCTTAGAAAGAGTATCAGCTAACACAAAATAGCTACATTTCAGACCAAAAAGTATCTTGGAGCAAAATAAAATGTGTTAATACTAAATAAAATAGTATCCCTTTTTACAAAGAAAAAAATAGCTAGTACTTGTGTTCGCATGGTTTCCAAATGGGAATACATATGTTGACTCAGGACGTGAGCTAACTTTATAACAAAAGAGTTATCCCACTGGGTTGGACCAACAGACCATCTAATCTTGTATTCTATTTGAAATAGGGGCTGGTACCAGATGTTTAGAGAAGAGTATAAGAAACAAGCAATATACAAAGGTATACTTCCCACCTTCCAGATATATTGTTTGTGGACTTCCTGAGCTGGTGACTATTTTCAGACCATCTGCTTACTGCACCCATTCTCCATGAATTAGTCTAAGGCTTTTAAATGCATTAGTGCCTTTTGTCTGGGCCTCCACAGCATCCTGTGGTAATGAGTTTCACAGTTTTATTATGCATGATGTGAAAAAGTACTGTTGATGGAAAAAGGTATTTCCAGAGGGTGATTCATCCTTCCTGTCTTAGCAGAGGATTAATTACCCTTTGAAGAGTCTCATATTTCTGCATTGACATTAGAGCTTTAGTTGATTACTTTACAGTAGGCACATTTTAGATAACTACAGATAGGGGAGAGTTATCCCAATATTAGGGTCAGTTTAATTAAATGCAATAACCTCTTTCAGTTAAAAAGTTTCAGCATAATATTTTTCTGTAGATTTTGATGATAGGAAATACCGTAAAGTTTTCCACAAAGATGTACTTGAATGAAAAATTGCTACCTACATTTGTAAGCCTGATGGCAAGGCTTTCCCTCTGCCAGTTTGAAGTAATTAACTTAGTGCGTAGATGAGGCCTAAAGGATCATTATAAGAAGAGGAACATTAGGTTCTATTATTTCTTTTTTTTATTGAAGGACTTTGGCTAGTACATGTGGATGGTTACATTATATAAACTGTTCTCTGACAGGGATGGCCAAATTCTTGTTGTCCTATCGGACAGTGGTTACTAAACAAATCATTTTTTAGAGGGAAAGACCCTCACTAGATTTTGGGAAGGGAGCCATATATCATATATCAACTACATTAATAAAGAGGCTATTTTTGACATTCAAAAAATAAAGTTTTGTACTTCAGGAGATGACAATGTACACAACACTGATAATGTAGATATAAGGTTTTAAAGCAAAGCAAGCTTTAAAGCTGGCTCTGCACCTATTACCTCAAAAGAGTAATTAAATCATATAAAACTTATTTTTAATAGCCCATGGCATAGACTGAAGAAATTATATTATAATGAATACATATTTTCAACTCTTGGGATAAGAAATCTAAATAAAATATAAATTTACACAATATGCTGGAATCATTATAGCTCTGAAATAGTTCTTATTTGGCAAAAGCACAGACAACTACTTGGCATTAACTAACCTAGCTCCTGTAATTATAACCAAGGGAAATCACCATACCAGTACTCAGTTTTTAACAATAAGCTTCATAAAGCTTGTTAATGAAACTCACCATTTAATTTTTTTTGTTGTTGTTTTTGGAGAATAATTCTTTTCCCCCAAAGTCATAAAGGAGTAGAAAAAAACCTCTAAACCAGATCAAATACCCTTTTCACTTAAACTTGTCTTACTCTCATAGCTTTCTGAAGTGTCATGTAAAAACTGGCATTTTGCAGCTAGAACTGCAGGAAGATGAAATAAAATGGTTATCTTATTAATGCAAGCCCTGTCAGACCTGAATTTCTTGCTCAGTCACAGATGTCTGGTGTCCTTGTGCAACTGACTAATGAATGGCACAGTTCAGAGATGCCTAAGTTCTCAAGTGGTATGACCACTGGAAGCACTAAGGCTGTCCTAGCAGTGTACCACAGCATAGATCACTGATGGAATAGATAGATTCAGTCAAAGTTTTGCATTACCTCTGGAGAAGGGTAGAACATCCAGAAGTCGTTGTCTGGATGAATGTTCTTGTTGACCTTTTGCATAAGAGAGGAGCAGGACTATAAGAGCATGTTTTGGAGTGAAACTTGGATTGATAAGGAGGTTGTTAGACAGTTTAAGGGTTTATAATTAAAACTCTGAGAAAGCTTGGATGGAAGATATATAAAGAACTCCCAAGCCATGCCAAGATGGAGCCATTTAAAGCAGAAACTCAATGGAAAGTTGTTTGGCAGAAATCCCTCTTGTTTAGACCTTAGAGGGTCTCCAAAGTTAGGCAGTAACTGAAGTGTGACTACTTTCAGTGTCGGTTGGGTATTCAAGTTCCTTTGTGGCTCTATCCTTCAGCTTTTTTGTATTTCTTGTAAATATGGGACAGCAGTAGTTCTCTGCTTCATAATGATGTTTTGAAATAAAAGAATGTCAGCTTTACAAATACTGTGAAAATGACAGGCATTGGTGTAAGTCAGACATGCGACCCCATTCAGAAATGGTCTCATTGTTTGCTTATGCACTATGATGATCCTCTTTTTCCTTTTCATGTTGGCAAGGTTATCTTTTGTTGCAGAGGCTGGACTTTCTGAGAGCAGATGCACAGGATCTTGTCAGTCACTGTGCTGACCTACCTCGTGGAAGTCAAGTAAGAGCTATTTATTGGTAATGAAAGTATTTCGAGAGTTTCCAATGAACAGTATTCTATGTCTGCAAAGTTGCATTCTTGAAACAATCTTGTTTTTGCAGTTATACATCTGAGGGCAGCAATGTAAGTCAGAACACATTGTATAAATAATGTCTGTTTACCCATTAAAACAGTGTGTTATTCAGGAAATTGCTTTTCTAAGCTATGATTTCTAGTACATCTAGATGAACTATTCTGTAGGAAGTTATTTGTTGAATTTCCATCTCTTTTATGCTTTTTGTGAGTACAGTACATTTCATACATTTGCAGATATTTCAGTTTGTGTATGGTGTTTCCAAACTACTTATTCTGCATTGCTTAATTATTGATAGTTGCAATTAAAAATTCTAGCTCTGTATATGGAGTTTGTGACAGATAGAGGAATCCCTCTGACAAATGGTGGACTCTTATTTTTGTTGCCTTTTCCACTTTTTCCTTTGGAGTGAAAGTCAACAGAATCCTGGGCTGTATCAGCAGGAACATAGTTGATCAAGGAAAGTAATCATCTCTCAGAATTCATGAGAACACACATGGAATATTGTATCCGGTTTTAGGTCTGTCAGTACAAGAAAGATGTTGAACTTGCCTGATGGCCACCAACATTGTGAGGTGCTGGAGCACTTGCCCTGTGAGGAGATGCTGGGGGAATGTGTCTTGTTCGTCCTAGTGAATAGATGGCTTTGGAAGGAACTAACAGCAGCCTGGTCATACCTGAAGAAAACACTGCAGAGTGAAAATGGTTAGCCAGTTGATGGGATGACAGTGGATGTCAGTGTGAAATCAGGTCCTCAGTTCTCAGAGGACTGGGAGGCAGAAGACAGGCTATGCATCTTTATGGATTGAACTGTGGCTAAGTTGTGCTGTAGTTGCTTCCTGAGTCAATGACTGACTCTCTGGAGTGAGCATTCATAAGGCACAACTTCAGAATACTTCTGTGAGTGTCCTGCAGCACTAATGTATGACTGGATGTACCAAACAATGCCTGACCAAATTGTCTACTGGAAGAGATTCCACTAAAGCCAATGAAGTTAGATCAGAAGATGGTTTGGGATTTCACAAGTGTGTTTGTATGCTAGAGTATCTGTGGAAGTAAAGACAAAAGAGCTGAAGCTGAGGTAAGACTTGTCGTCAGTGCTTGGACATGCCCTGTGGTGTATGGGAGGTTTTGTGAAGCACTAAGTGCTCTCTGCCAGGCCCCAAAATGCCGGGATCTCATTGACTTCTGATTATATTGTCTGAATTTAAAGTGATGTTTGTACATGCCAGGCATGCATAAACCACATAGTTTATGCATCTTAGTTTATCAGTATGCTGCTGATTATCCTCAGTCTCCATTAATGTCGATATATTCAGCTATTTGCAAGGGGCTTTAAGCAGCAACAGGATGTCTCTCAAACCTATAGGTTGGATGTCATGGTTTGAGACAAACTGACAGCAGACTAAAGATTCTCAGATACCCAAAATGCTTTTAGTCACAGATGTGATTGGTAGTGCATGACATGGCCTCCCCATCCCACAAGGAGACACTATAGTGCAGTACCAGACTGTGAGCAGTATGGGGTCCCACTTCAGGAGCTTTCAGGCCACCTCTCAAAGAGTCTCTATTCCCTTCTGTCAGTTATGGGTCTTGAGGGGGGGAGAGGTATATCCTTGATTCTGATTGGTTCAGCTTCCTGTGGTGGCTGGCTATTAGCTGTTGCCTGATGGTGCTCCGGGTCCACCCTTTGAGGTTCTGTCTTAAGGTGTCACATAAATAATAATGACTTACAAAACTGATGCAAAACCATTCTGGTAGAGTGAGAGTGGCCTTTCAGCTGAGCTCTTGAAGACCAGCAAAGGTTTTTCTGTCTTTCTTTTCTGTACATCCATCTGCCATTTCTGCCCTTCTTCCTCAATGCCAAGCTGCTTTGGATAATTTGTCCCAATTAATTAGATCCCAGAGCTGTTTTCAAAAGCCTGTATAATTCAATCCCCATGCTGTTGGCTACCTATTAAATGACATAATCTAGGATCCTATAAAGGAGATCAAGCATTTAGCTTACTTTTTGTCTATGTCCATAGCACACCAAAAAGCTGGTATTTTCATGGAAGCCCATCTGAAATGCTAATGCAAATAATTAACTCCAGTCTGCAGACTCCATTCAAATTGCTTGCTGAACCTCACACCGTCTCAGGAAGTGAAACCAGAAGGTTTTTTTTTTTTAATGAGTCTTTTCTTAGTAGCAATTAAAACCGTGATTTAATCTTTTGTTTGTATCTTCCTTAATTTGAAGTACAATTAAATCATGTCTGTTGCAAATCCTTTTCTGCAACACCAAACTTTTTTGCTGTTTTGTTCAGTAATTCTTTCAGGAGACTACACAACTTTTAACAAGGCTCCCTAGCCTCCTTATGTCCGATAACACCAGCTGCGTTCTTGCATCTCTAATGAATTAATCTTCCTCGTCTCATTCCACCACCTCATTGCTTTCATTGTATTCCCCTTCTTTGACAGGTGGTCTTACGGGTATAACGACATCATTAAATAGCTCTAAAGCTGCAAGTAAGAAAATAGTTATTGAGTGAATCAGAATATCATCGTGTGAGATACCATTACTGCTATAGCTGAATGAATGACCTACTGTTTGCTAAATTTAACTGTTTCTCCATTAGGTTCATAGATTTTTGGTTTCTATTGATTTCTGTGAATCATGATAGAGTTTCTTTCCCTATATAAAGATGTTTAGGGCTTCCTGAAATATTTGGTGCTGCCGTTTTTCCCTCCTTGCCATGGGAGATAGATATGACAGAAAGTGTCTGGGTAACTCACATCTTGGATAAACACATATAGGGCAGCAAACACCCCGGAGCACCTACAGTAGCAGTATGAGCCTATGTCTAGGCAAATGACTTACCATACTTGAAAGGTGGTTTGTTTCTTTTTCTACAATCCAAAAAATTGCTTTCAGTGATAGATATATAAAACCAAACCAACCAACCAACGAAAACACCAAAAACCAAACCAAACAAAAAAAAAACACAAAAAAAAAAAAAAAAGGAAAAAGAAAATAAAAGATGGTAAGAAACAATGCTCTAAAACTAGCAGGCAGACACATGTAACTCTTGTCAAATATTCCTGATATTTATTATTACCACAAGGAAAACTATCTTTGTTGAACAGTGAAAATACAAACCCAAGTCACAGTTCAGTCATCCTTCAGGAACTCATCAAGGAGAAAAGAAAAGGAAAAATGAAGCCACATCCAAGGAAATCTGTACAGACTAGGAAATGTAGTTCTCTACAGGACTCTGATGTACACTTGCATAAAGCATACAAAGGATTCTCTTGGACTGGTGTTCTCAGTGTGGAGATTTAGTTTTGGAGACAAAAAGTGCATCTCAAGGAGTCTGGCTAGAGAAAAGGTTAACTTCAACATGGAATGTTATTTAAACATGTTCTACGAAATTGAAAAATTTTAATGGTGGGGAGTAGAGTGCAAAAAGCAGTCAGTGATTTGGGAGCTCTGTTAGCCATAAAATACCTGGTGTAGCACATCCAGTGAGTCTTGTTTAAGATGAGCCCTAGAACTCAAGAAAGAGGCAGGACAGACCTTTTGCATGAATTTGAAAGCGTGATTAACTGCTCTTAATAACGATTCTGACCTGAAAGGCCAAATCCAAGTAGGCAGAGGGCACAGTTCCATCCTTTTCTCCCCTTACCTAATGGAAAAAATGCTGCTTTCCTCTCTGGGTAGGTGAGGAGAGGAAGTGTTAAATTAGGACTCACCATGGCAAACAAAATCGCTACCACAACTGATCCCTGGGTGAAGACTGGCCTGCTTAGATTACAGTTTTGTTCAATTTGTAGTCAAGCAGCAGCAGATGGGCTGTTGACGTTCTGAGGTTTTGCTGTGGATGTTACTGCTGGGCATGATCCACTGGTGGCTGTTGAATAGTTTCACATTTACATTTTGCAGTTCACAGAACTATGACATCTTGTGTCAATGCAAATAAACCTGTCACAGTCTGAAACTGCATTTGAGGCAGTAGATTGAAAATTGATTGTGTGAGTTGCCTGAATATAAATCACGTATTTATTTACCCTGAACCATGGACTTGCAATTAGTCAATACATATTCATAAAATATGTGTTAGGTAAATTAACACTTGCCTATTGTAAATTACAACTGAGAATAATTTACAGTGTCCAGGAAGTCGAAAATGCAGCTCATTTTAAAATGGATTTGATGCATTGCATTATTTAACCATTCCCTGAATAATTTCAAGCCATGAATTTAGATACAACACGAAGTATTGCTGACATGCAGAAGAAATTTGCTTAGAAGAATAGCCTTTCTCTTCCATATATTGATACTCTTTTGCATATATGTTTTAATTGACCAGTTCAGAAAAAGAATTATTCAGTTTTGGCCCATCCTATTAGCCTTACATTTCTGTTACAGAGAGATCTAAACTCTCCATATATTTCTTATAAGCCATGCTACATGGCTTCTTCCTTTATAGGTTAAAGTATAATATATCATGTATAATGTAGGTTAATATTGGCTTTCTTTGCTCCCATCGGGATAAGTGATTGTACTTACTCATCTGGTGAAATAATTGTTTTGAAATGCTTGGAAACGGTGGGAGGGTACTGGGAGAAAGGACTTCATACTTTGGCTAGAGATTGCATAGAAGATATTTGTAGCCCTGCTCTGCCTGATTTAAATCAGCTATCTGAACCTAAATATTTTGCCTCTTGATCGAATGCCTTGTCCCTGTACTGTTGAACATAAATATGGCCAATACGTGGTCTCCAAAAATGGTCAATATACTAGCTGTTGCTAGTGGAGGAGTGTAGAAAACAGGGCATATTTGCAGAGCTATCTCTTCAGTGTATGTCCCAGCTTTCACTACTGTGCAGTGAAGATAATTCCTCAGCCAGCAGTGTTTTCCTCTGTGTTTATAGCTCCTACTGGCTTTTCAGCCTATTTGAAGATGCTTCCTCTGTTCTTTCTCCCTGATATTTACTGTAAATTAAATCTCATCCCTGAGTGTCCTTTCAGAAATTTTCACTGAGTACCTGTTTTTTTTTTTGTTGAAGTGCTTTTGTGTCTGTAAATTGAAAAAATTGAGTGAGAATCTGTTGTTAAAAAAAATAAAAAGACCATCTCCAGTACAGAAAACATGGACTATGTGTGGAAATGGGGTGAGGGTAGATGTGAATTTCTCAGTGAACAGTCCTTCGAAGAGTCAGGAGCACACTTCAGAAATTACATTCCTCTGCTAAAGCATTTATGGTATGTTAATCATATTTGGCAATCTTCTGCTGAGTAATGTACATAGTCTTCAAACAGGTACTTGGGTACGGAAATCAATGTGGATAAGGGAGGTAAAGCCTAAATAAAGGTTCAATTCAACCCCTACAGATATGAGGAGAGGAGAAGGCTGACTGTAATGTGTACAAAAAAATGTCAAATTACAAAATTTCTTGTGGTGAACATTAATGTCTGTGTGATATGGTTTTGTCCTTCTGGGAATGCAGAAGTGTAGAATTTTAAAGTGGGTTCATGATGAGCATTAATTTTCCATTTGCTGGCCATGCACTGAGCAAATGCTACCCAATGTAGAGAGAATTATATTCTTTTTCTTCACAGAACCAAGTTCTTTTTAAAATCAAAGAAAAAGTAAAACGCTTTTGGGCTGTATATTTCAATCACAAAACATTTTTTCCCTGGAAAGTTTGAAGAATATAGAATTACTCTTGGGTCAGAGGGTATAATGTCTATCTCATCTCTTAGGTCATATAGAAAGTTTTGTATGGAATGATAAGTATTCTTCTGTCTGTCATAGTAAATAAAGAAATGTAAGGTGATTTGCCTCTGGTATTTTTGAGGTGGTGGCATTTTCAGCAGTACTTCCTAACCTGTATAAATGTGCCTAGGTACTAAACAAGTCCATGTTCACATTTTAATTTTAAATATCTGCTCTAGAAAAAAAACCTGATCAACAACTCTTTTTCTGTACCTTGGGACATATATATATCTATATATATTTCTTCACCTTCACAGCATTTACACTGCATATGACGTATATGGGATGGAATCCTTTGTTGGTCAGTTTAGGGTCACCTGTCCTGTCTGCTCCTCCCTGCAGGTGCGGCCCTTTACTGTCTGCATCCCCCAACATGGTACACAAGATCCAGCAGTGGCCTTGGTCTGCACACCAGTCCTTGGTACTAATTCCAAATGCTGGGTGTTACACTAACAGCAGACACTGCCTGTGAAACAGTCTGCTAACTTCAGACAGTGCAGTTAATAGTATTGAGCTGAAAAGTAAAAATACTGAACAGAATGAGTTATGTTCTAACTCAAACCCAGACACCACCAACGACTTCTTTTGACTCAAAATAAATGCACCATATGCTGGTAGTAGAACCACTGTATTAAATTTCTTTTAATTGACATCAATTTTTTAAATAAAATAAGCCTGAAACAAAATGTCCTAAGGTTATATTTATAAAACAGGAAACTACATTCCAGATCAAGAAATCATATTGTTTTAAGAAGTGTTACAGAAATAACATTTTTTTGTTTTGTTTTTTAGACTAAGGTTTTGGAGATGTTTTGTACCCGGGAAACTCAATTTTAAAAAATGAATTTACTGCTGTTTGGAGAACACTGACATAGGTAAACTCTGTCTGTCTCAATGAAATGGGAATAATGCTACTCCTGCTCAAGGTAAGCTAAGTTCTATATACTGAAAGTAGTTATATTCTCCTCAATTTCTAAACTACGCCATGTGAAATAGGCAGAACATTCCTAATTAGCAGAGTAATGTAAGGCTTGTGCATCTGTAGAGGGCAATACAAAATGAGGAACAGCATTTTAGGTGCCAAATACTAAATAATTTTCACTCACCCCCCTCTGTGTCTCCCTGCATTGAAGAGCAACGTATCTAGTCTTCCCCTTTGCCTCATATCTTTGTGAGATATGAGTTCTAACCTGCACTCCCTGAGAGCCATGTGGACATGAATTCACAGCAGAGGCTTTTAAATTTTGCAGCTCTTTGGCAAAGGTTCAGGTTAAAACACACATAAATTACACACCAGCCACCAAGTAGACACAGCCATAGTTATAACTCCAGAGTGCATGTTGTCTTCAAGGTGCATCTATATTAGTGGTTTAGTTTGTGTCGGGAGAGAGCTTTTGAAGAAAACCATCTGTTCATCCCCTTTACTGTGCTTTTACTCACACAGCAGAATAGTATTGAAGTGCAGAAATTGGATTTCTTTGTCATGAAAGTGACCACAAGATGTGTTCTGGGATTGTCCCAAATACGCTCCAACTGTTAATGGACCTTCACAGGAGCCAACTAGAGCTAGGCTAATGCAAGTCTCACTGACTACATGTGTGTGATTGCTGGTCCTTACTATCAGTTGTTGCTCTCCAGATATCTACCTTTGAGCCACTCACTAATGTAGACATGTTTTTGTTTTTTTTTCCTGTGCAGGAGGAGGAAATAGGGGGACTAATAGATTATTTCCCTATTATCTTTTCCATATGTGCTCAGTGATCTGGCAGTCTGGCTCCTACTCACGGCTCTTAGTCACCTATTTCCTTCTTCAGTTTTGATACTTAGGCAGCTCTCAGCATAGAGCTGGCCAGTGTGATTGCTTAAATTTATAATTCTATCAGGCAAATAGACAAAGCAGCTGTGACCAGATCAGACTGAGGCATATCTGAGGGAGAGCAGCAAAAGCTCAAGTTATTGAAGAAGGCATGGGGACAGAGATCTGGCTCATTGCTGAAAAGAATTCAACTGTATGTCCCCTTAGGGAAGGGCTCAAGGGCTCATCCAATCTCACTCTGTGGCCTTGCCTGAGAGTGGATAAATGCGCAGAGATAAGGAAGAGAACAAAGAACCTGCAGATGGCAATGGATTTTATTCACCACTAAAGCTGCCTGCCTTAATGGTGGGGTGAGTTAACTTCACCTGGGACTTTGAAGCCTGCTCACAAATTAGTACAGAATTTCCCTGACTATGCAAAACCCCTACAAAAACCTTATTATAGTTCCTGAGAGCTCTAGCTTACATTACCTTGTATTTCTGCTTCTGTCTGTAGTCTGAGATGAAAATGGATCTCAAATGCTGCCCAGTGGAAAAGCATATCTCTCCACAGGTATCTGCACTGTAGGTAGAGGTATGCTTTTCCTGATGTTCATCAGTCAGGTATGCCTTCTCCTGAGATCTCAGATCTTGAATTTGTTTCTTTCACTCATCCCACAGATCCAGATTACACTCCAGACTATGCAATCAAATTACACTTTTTTTTTTCCTGGATTTGTTTCCAAGGAGAATGATCATGATATGATAAAAACACAAAATATCTCTCTTCATAATCTTATGAGCATTTTTAGAAATAAAGAACTATTTGCAGAAGACAAACATATAACTCTGTAATGGTGTCCCTTTGCTGACTTCTGAAGTCTTTTTGAGCTTAAAAAGTGTTAGACTCTTCAAAGAAGCAATTTTGAAGGGTTAAAGAACAAACACAAGTTTCTTTTCTGACCCTTAAAAGAACTTAACCCATTGGTAATTCCAAGACAGGTGCCTAGGAAAATGGCAAGTGAAAATGTAGGCATTTTCATTCCTTGAGTAGTTAACTTTTTCCTGCAACTGTAAATGGAAAATAGGTGAATTTTCTATTGATATTGAATGAGATGATATGCCCAGAAAAAAAAAAAAAAAAGGAGAGACTGAGCTGATTTCAGGCAATCATAAACAGATTGTCACACATCCTGGGTTAAAAGGTTGGGAGAATTTATGGGATATTTAGGAAACAGACTGTTCACTTTATATCACAGCTTGAGCCCTTCAACACTGGTTTCAAGCAACACAGGAGGGTTCCTGGCCTTAAACATTACTGAAAATTGAATGATAGAGGTAATCCAAATAGACACATATAGTAGGTTAGCTGCTGAGAAAGATGGTGAAATTGTATACCTGAAATATGCAACTTGATTTGTTTCATCTGCTTTGGAAAAACCTGAAATGATTGTGTGTTCATTTTATTTGGTGAGAATTATATTAATTTATCATACTGTGAGATCTGTGCCTTCCAAAATGCCTTCCTATCCCCTTCAATTTATAAACTTAAGGTAGTAAATTTGATTTTACCCTTTTCCTGAAAGTCCTCATTTTAATTCCCTTCCTTGTGTAACAGTCTACTGAGTACTTCTTTCATTTGTGACCTGTAAGATAGTGAATCACAGAATCTCTGCAGTTGGAAGGAACGTCTGGACATCATCTAGTCCAATGCCCCCTTCCCAAAGCAGGGTCAGCTAGAGCAAGATGGAGGCTTTATATAACTTCTCATGGTAATTCATTCCAGTTTTTAATTAGCCTTACAGTAAAATTGTTTTTTCTTAATGTTTGAATGGAATTTAATGTTTTTTGGGTCATTCCCGTTGCTTCTCAGACTATTACTGGGCACCACAGAGAAGAGTTCGGTAAATGTCAAAGTGTGCAGTGCAGTGACTGTTGAGTACAGAGACAGAGAGTCTTTCTAATCAAGGCTATCATACCCTTCCCTCCTTAGCTCTCCTCCTTACCCAGAAGGCATCTCAGCAGGGTCCTCTGTTGCTGCTTTGACACCACTTCTTTCCCCTCTTCTTTGTTTTGGTAGGAACATGTGGCTTTGGTTCCTGCTCTGTGTACATGTCAAAATTCAGACTGAAGGCTCGGCAAGATTCTTATGATCAGTTTTCGCTCTATTTCTCTTCTGCTTATTCCTCCTTCCCAAAGTCCATAGAATAGTGATTTATGATGAAGTAAAAATAATCATTTTTCTTTTCATATATATACT
>JAAGNO010020745.1:0-28371 GCA_033439905.1 Ceryle rudis | reverse complement strand
TATATTTTATATACTTTATATATATTTTATATACAATATATACTATTTTTTCTTATAGTTACAGTGTGTATGGAAGGAGAACCTGAACCAAAATGTATCCACAGAATCCATCAAATAGGGTTAGAAGGGACTCTGTCAACAAATGTCTGTTGCTACTCTTGATAGGAACTTTTGCAGTCTTTCAAGGTGACATCAACACTCCAGGGGGTATTTCCTAGCCTCTAAGTCAGGGGATGCAGAGTAGCTACCAAACGTGCTCTACAGCACAGGTCTTTTGAAGAGAGAACTGTTTGTATTTACAGTGCATAGTACTTGGCCCAAGTATTTGTTTAGTTTTATTCTATACTGACCATAAATGAGTTTGTTGGAGTCATCAGTTCTCGTAGTTATAGCCAGGCTTCCTCTGGGGAGGACCTACCTAGTTACCTTTGAAAGGGTCTAGGAACAAATCAGGACATGTGAGCTGGATCTGAAAAGCCAGAAAAGTCAGAGCTAAACTGACAGCATAGCATTACCCAATGAATGTTGTTCCAAGTCCTCTATTTCCATCAGAATTACAACTGATCATGCCATTTCTATGGTCCTTCAACTTTAAACTGATTCCTGAGGATACAGTGACCCCCTATTCTCCTCCTTCCCCATCTATTAATTTGACAGATCCAAATGAGTGTCATTTATCTTGGAATCTGCAGGGGTGGTCAGAGTGAACTAGACCCAGTTTTTCTAAGCCAAAACATCAAAAGTACAGTCTACACAGTGCTGACAACTACAGTTTCTAACCCATTTTCTATTGGAATGTGACTATTTGATTTACCCTTTGCATCTACTGAAATACTGCCCAATATTCCTGGAACTCTTAATATATTAAAATGATTTTCCTTTTAGGCTTATGCCTGCAAAGGGTTAATTGTGCCACCCATGAACTTTTGCAGTTCACAGCTTCTCCACTCAGTTCCCTTGAGAACTTTTATTTCTGTCATCGTGTTTTTTCTTGTTTGCTTCTCAGCAACAGCTCCCTTTGATTTAAATCCTTGTAGTTATGTATAGTACTACCTGAGGGTTGAATGGAGCTGAAAGTTGCTTGTACAACATGGTGCACAGACACCTATGCAGGCACCATTATTGATCCTGCAGGGAAATGTCATGTCACTGAAACTCCAGTAGAGATCAAGGTATGAGCAGAATGCAAAGAGCAGTGAGATGTGCCAGCAATGGCAGCTTAATTTGGGTCTTCACAGTGTTCTGAATGCAGACGGATGGTTTACTGTGAATGACATAAATCATATGAACTTTTTGAACTGCCTTGAAGTATTGGGCTTTATGTTTCTCTGCTGTAGTAGAAAGTTTCTTCACTGACACAAAGGCAAGAACATTACAAGTAATAATCTGAATAGGAGCTTTTATATTTTCACTTTCAGTAGAGTTCACAGACAGAAGAGTTGCACCTGAGTGCTTCTTAATTTTTCGATGTCCATGAGGAAAAATGGCTCAGGTTTTAGAAACTTCTTAGTGATTTCCCAAAGCTTTGCACTTCTACTCTGAAGCAGGAGATAAATTTCAGGGAAAATATCTTCCTTGTCCATCACCCTGATGCTTAGTGTCTGCAGTGTGGAAAGAGACAACAGTTAAAGAGTGCTATGCAATCTGTAATTCTGACTCCTCCTCTCAGTCAAATAGCACTATGCCAATTGTTACCAGGGGACACCTGACTTAAGTTGACATGGTCTTCCCTTGATGCCTGTAGATAGCCAGGCACAAGGCTGTAACTTCAAGTTTGTTGGTATAAAAAGAAAAGAAACTGTTGAGCTTTAAGTTAATCAGTGTATAAAGTGGAAACTAACTGAGTGGGTTGGTATAAAAAATTAAACCTTTTGGGTGCTTGGTAGAAGCTAATAGTAGAAAGACATGGTTTGACTGGTGATGATGGAAAATCATGTGGCAATGTGGATGAAGAACTATCTGGTTGGCAGACCTATGTGATGCCTAGGCCAGACATTACTGCTAAAACCACAAGCAGTGGCAGATCAGTTTTGGGAATGTTCTTTGAAAGACCCCAGCGAAGAGCCCTCAGTAGATCTGACTGCCACTTGGAGAGATGGGAAGAGAAGCCTGCTTCATTGTGTGCCTGAGTCAGAGAAGCTATGCATGTGAGCTCTGGGCTGCATCAGTGATGCCCCAAATCTGTGATGCTCAGCCATCATCATGGGTACACCCTCTGCTGGTCATAAACCACTGAGCATATAGGAACATGACTTCTGTGGTGTTGCCATACTGATGGCATCAGCACTGGTGGTTCTGTGGTATTGTTAAAGTTCTCTCTATTATTAAAACATTAGTAAGGATATTAGCAATAATAGTTGTAATATTGTTTTATGTACTAAAGGATAGTGTAATTCAATACTCCTTGTAATATTCCCTGTGTGGATTGTAATATGCTCAACCATCAGTCTCACTGTGCAAACTGGTCTTAAATTTTTTGGAGCCCTGTGAATGTTCACAGTGAGGTAAATGAGTCCACTCACACTTCTGAGGGCTGTCTCTTCACAGAACATAAGAGGGGGGAAGGAAACTTTGGACATTTCCCAGTCCAAGTCCTCTCCTCAAACAGGGTCTGCTAGAGCAGGTTGTCCAGAGCAATATCTAGCTTGGGTTTGAATATCTCCAAGGACAGAAACTCCTGTTCCTGTATCCCACAGGTTGTGCTCCACCCAACTATCTCTTCTAGGAGAAGAGGTCTAGCGGGCTGCCCTGATCCTAAACTGTGACATCACCTCAGCTAGCCATGTCTTCTAGGCTGCTTGCAGACTATGGCACACAGGAATGAACTAATTACATTAGACTGTGATTTTTTTCTGTATTTTTGAGACTATGCATGGGAACCTCCTTAAAAAAGAAAGCTACGGGGAAAAAAAAAAAGTGACACTCCCTCCTGCTGCAAGAATATCCTGTAGCATCTTGCATTCCAGTCCAGTCCCTGCTTTTAAGGGGTATAATAAAAATTAAGCTGTCCTGAATCCCAGAATCTACACTTCAAAGCTAGCTGAAGCATGGCCTACCAGCTGTTGCATTTGTAGTTGCTTGATTTGCAGTGTGGACATGAATGTGGGGAATGGCACTTGACTGGACATATTTGTCCCCTTGATACCTTGTGTGGTAGCAATAAGGGAAGCCATGAGAGCTGCGTATCTGGATTTTGATGCCAGCTCCTAGGCAGGAGGGGAATGAGTGTTGGATATTATCTGTGGTCAGTGGTAGCCAGAATCTGTTCCCTCTGTGCTACATGAGTAGTAAAAACAGGATTAGTAATGAGAGATAATCTGAATTATATTTTCAGAATAATTAAGTGGCTAATGAGAGGTTTCAATGGGAAAAAATGAACAAATAGATATAGTTTTCCCATGCATTGAGAAAGGGAAATACATAAACTACCATAAAAATAATTTCTAGCTCTCTTTCCTCCTGATTTTTATATTCTTAGCACTGACCGTGTCTGGGCAGTCAGGTTATCTTCAGGATCCAGCTCTGTGCTATTATCTTCCTTGTCTGTCAGTCAGAAAAATAAAAAGAAGACACAATGTTACAGTCTATAAGGCACATTTCAAAGTGATGAAAGTAAGTTGTGCTATTCTCTTAATATTTGTGAGAGTACACTAGGAGCAAATACTGAATAGGGCCCTATATATGAAAGAGACTATTTTCAGAGTTTACTACTCAGCCTAATAATGGGCAGGTCAGCAGATTTTTACCTTGGAAACTCCCAATTTTACTTTTTGGTTGAATGCCAGAAACTTTTAAGCATTTGCTATTCAGGTTATTTTAGTGAAGTTTTCCTAATGATGGAGGTAAAATGTGTGTTACTTTTTGAATGCATTGTTCAAAACCAATGTAAAGACAGCCATTCTGATCAGAAGGGCTATTTTTGGTGACATCCTAGTTTCTGCTATCTTTAGATAAAAAAAAAAAAAGCACTTTTTCTCATTAAATGTAACCTACTTGTACAATTCACTCATACTGTGATATATAATATACTTTATTGAGGGAGAATGTGCACACAAGTCTTCCAGAAAAGAAAGCAATTTTAGTCCCCACTCTTCTGTAAAGACGAGAAAGGCCAGACATTCATTTGGTCTACTTAACAAAGTTTTCCTTGCATTTACACTCTTTCCATAAGGTGGATATTAAGTGAACTTCTTTATCTGTGAGTTCTCTTCAGATTTTCCAGGGATGTGCCTCCAGTGAGGAAGCCATAAATGCCTGTGGGAAAGTTTGTGTAAGGATTGAACTCTGCAGTACTGGGGTTTATGGCACCTGCCTGCTTAAGCCCTAGAGTCCCCTTGGCTGACTTTGGTGTAAAAAAAATGGTGCAGTAGCTCAAATGAGGCAAAAAATATATTTTTTTAAGCAGAGAGTCCATTATGAGCAATACTGAAACAACTTTGGAGATTGAATTAGATTATACAAAAGATTAGAAATTAATGAGATATATTTAGAAGTCTTGCGAGGCCAAGCATTTGCTTGCAGGCTGGGTTTCAAGTTCATAAATGATTAAAACTTTTCTTTTCCTTAATCACTGGAGAGTGTTAAAAATGAGTAGAAAAATAAAAATGTGTTAAAAATAGAGACAGAGCAGCTTTAATATGTTAGGTAAGTAACCATGTCTGTCTGAGGAATGCAGGAAACTCTAGAGAGACTGGCACCTACAGATAGTTAAGTACTTCACTATCGAGGAATGAGTTTGGATTTTAAATGACCATTGCTTATTGAAAAAAAAAAAAAATGCTGCCAGTAGGGATTGTGTGTTCGAAAATGAGTCCTTGATATCCCATCAATTGAGACTGATTTTGGAATAGAGGTGGTGGTGTCTTAAGATCTTAGAAATGGAGACAGCCTGTAAAAATAGATTTTGAGTGTATGTGAAGATTTAAGAACATTTAAAGAATATTTAACATATTTTTTTTTTTGTAATTTCAAGACCATGGTGGCTGACTGGAGTTTCTGTATGTTGTCCTGTGTGCTTACCTTATGCTGTCTAAGGATAACAGTGAATCCATATCATCAGTGCTGATGCAATTGCTGGACTCTCCTTGCTAATTCCCTCAGTCCTTATCCTCTCAGCTATCAACTACGCGGACAGATGGTATAGTGTCAGCTTAAAAAGTCAGAGCTGTTGAGGCTGACACATATTAAGGAGAGGGACTTCAAGTATTAAAGAAGTGATGCTCTCTTTTGAGTTCGCACTACTCCTTTTTGGGGAGTCATCTTGGGTGATGAAGTTTGCAGCCTTTGAGATGATGGTTAAAGGGTTCTGGTGAGGTGTAGACATTAAAGTTACTTGATTAAAATTGCAATCTGAATATTTTATAATTATTATGGGTAGAATCTATTTCTTCTTACAGATTGCAAAAGAGAATGAAAATATTGTTAGACATCTGTGTGATCTTCTGAACAAGTAGTACCTACTAAAGCAATTTAAGTGTGTTTAAGTACCTGTGAATCACCATGATGAAACAACAAATGGTCTGAAATCCAACCAAAATGGGAGAAAAAAATAACTTCATCAACTACCAGCCTTGGCTTAATATAAAAATATGGAAAAAGGAACTAACTTCTACAACAATACATCTTTTTAACATAAGTCAAAATTAAAAATCGAATTTCTTTAAGAATTTATCAATCTTGTCCCTTTTCACCACTTGAATTGAAACATGCTAGAGAATTATCTAACTCTCACTTCCATAAATCTATTATTTTATAGGGAATTTATTCTGAATGTAGCAATGAATTTGTTCAAGTGTATCTAAACCAAGATTAATAGAATTATTTTAATCTGTAGTGGAAAGCAATATTTATGGCATCTTTTTTTTTTTTTCTTTTTTTTTGTCCAATATTTCACTGTGTGCTCATTGTATCTGTTTGAATAATAAACCTCGTTACGGTTGGGCTTGGATGGCTGGCATGAAGTGCAGGGCTGTAGGTTTGAAAAGGCTGTAACAGTGATTACCAACTGAGCCTTCGCTGCTTTCTGTAGTGAGTAACCTGTGAGAAGCTGCTTAAAGCTAAGTGAGCTCTTGTGGTGAATCCAATCTTTGTTTCATTTGGAGAAACTAATCTTGCCAACTTTGTAGGTGACAGGAAAAGTGAGCAAAAGCCTTTGAGAAGAAGTGAAATTGCCCACAGAAGCAGTAATACTTGTCCCGAACAGAACATTCTTACACTAGTCTTGCATACTGTATGGCAATACTTAACTCTATGCAGGAGTTTGCATGTTTGTACCTCAAAAGGTGGATCAAGACAAGCCTACTGGTTTTAAGCATGCTTATTAGAATTCAATTTCTATAGCTGTGAGCATGTCAAGTTTGAAGGCTGCCTTTGTAGCCATATTTTAATTGCTTTATTTGCATATTGTACATTTATAATCTAATTATGGTTCAAAGCTTTATGGTGCTATGTCCTTCATGAACCCAAAGCAGAAAAGTGACCCATGATACAAAAGACATAAATCAAGAGAAGACTGAAAACTACAGACAACATGAAAAATATCCTAATAAACATTGGTGCCAGTACTCAGTGGTCCAATCACTACAATGATTTTCAGGAGAAGGTGGAGTGATTTGGGTGAGGATAACAAAATGTGTTTACAGGTGTTTGTAGGTATATTTAACCTGTACTGGTCATAGAAAATTGATCCATCTCAACAACTAATTAAAGCTGGAATGTTATCTAATGCATACTACTTTTTAAAGGCAAGTATATCAAATAAATGCAGCATATCAAATAAACATTCATATAACCAATGATTTCTTCCAACCTAATTTGTGCTGTGGTTTTTAGTGTATTTTCTGGTGTACAAAAGCACAGAGGTCTTAAGTAGTCTTAGGTTCATGTGCTAGTCCCAGCTAGAAATATGATTGTAGGTATGAGTATTTTAAAATGGAGTTCCAAATTGAGCATTTTCTTTTCTCTGGTTACTCTGGCTCTGCCTGAACCAGCTCCCATCCGATCTTTTCAAGTTCTCTGTCTTTTTTCAAAAGTCAATGTCCTTGATACAAGATCTGTCTCTGGAAGATCTCATTCAGAATATTTTGCTGATAGGTGGGTTATGAGATTTTTGTGCTGAAGTATCAAATAATAAGTCAAAATATTAACTTCTTTTACTTTTTTTTTCTGAATTTCTCTTCATCAACAAGAAAGATCATAATCATCCTGCTAATAAAAATCATAGTATTTGATAGGAAATTAGTCTAAACAGTGTATTATTTCTCTTTAGTTTGAAAATGAAAATCTCTTCTGTTCCCATTTACTGAACTGATTCCTGATTTATACCAGACTAATTTTTATTATTTCACTGCAGTTTTTCTTGGCCAGTATTGATGTAAATGAGGACAGGCCCTCTCCTACCATCAGGGACTGAACATAACCGTCATTAATTGCTGTTTCACAAGGCAACAGATAACATACCCTTCAGCTAAGAATAGCTGGCTTTTTGAACCACTTGTAATGCAATTATGAAAGGGAGAAAAGCTTTAGAAGTGGGTTTAGATACATTTATAAGTGGTGAGGTTCTTTAAGTAACACATGAATGAGACATGAATGATGACACTACAGAAACCAGTAATGTTTGGGCTTTTCATGGTCAATACAGGATTACAAGAATTACATGTTTTTATTTTTCATCTGCTGTCCTGGTAGAAATAGATTATACTTACAAGAATGGTTTTATAAATCTGCAATAAAGAACACCAATCATCTATAAAAATCACACTTCTGTTTGAATGGTTTTTTTCCTTTTTATTTTAACATGAAAGTTGTTGTATTGTGAAAGTTGCAAGTTAGGAGTTTAGAGCTAGGACAAATTTTTTTTTAGCTATATTTTTATTTTATTTTTTTTACATTTTCATGTCTGACAGTACGCTGGCATTAAGTCACTCTTTTTTATCTTCTGCCAAGTCACTCCTGTGGGTCACATGTGGTGACCCTACCATAGGGGAGAAGGAGAAAAAATGACCAAAAAAGGAAGCAACATCTCTAAAAATTTAATATTTTGTAGAGAAAATAATGTACAGTTTGATGTGGAACTACTTTGACATAATTTATACAAACTGATTCAATTTCATGTTGGAAGTATCATTACAAAAAGGAATTATTTTCTCCGTCTTATGTAAATAATTTTTATTTGAGCCAGGCATTCAGATAAAATCAATGGTAAAAGTCTATCTATTCCTATATCTTGAGACTGGACTTCAGTATGAAGAAGAGGTTCATATTCCATATATTCCTATGATTCAGCTTACTTGAAAAAATCTATTTTTACTTTTTTTTTTTAAGAATCTTTCCCCAGATAGGATTATTTCTTTCGCTGTGTTCTTCATGCATCGAAATCAGCCCAGGTTTCTCAGGTTTGATAAGCACAGAATCAATTCTACATTTAACAGTACTGTTCTACATGGTTTGCATTAAGAAATTGCCACCAATGTTAGTCTAGCAGCTTTATGAATTGCCTGTGCAGTGCCAGGTTACAATCACACATGAATACAAGCTTCTGCTAGTTTGCATAAAGCCTCGTGTGCTACTTACACTTGTCTGGGCAGTCTGTAACATAACCCCTCTCTTCCCAAATACATTTAAAGTTCATTATCTCTATCACAGAATTAAATATTTCATTCAATATGAAAGAATTTATCTTTAGTCTGTAGAAAATCAAAGTCTTTTTTTGGATCGAATTAAAATAAGTCTGGAATTTAAATTTCTTTGCATCTCTTTATGCTTTTGCCACTTAATTGGAAAAAAAATGTTATTCTCTTAATTTGAATCTCAGTGACAGATGAAGTTCTAGATAACTTAAACTTCTAATTAAACTGGTCAATAGACACTAAATCAAGTTACTGTGTTTATTGCATCATTTCTTGTAATAATGGTGGGGTTTACATCAGTTTAGGCTACTAAAAGTGATTGGTCTCTTTTATAGTCAAAGAGAAAAGGAAGCTGCAGGGGATACATTATCTCTTAAGGCATGAAGAATGAATCACCATGTGGAAGCACCTGTTTCTCTCTGCTGACTATGGAAAGAAAAATCAGCTTAAACTAGATGGTCAACTTCTATTGTCACTTCAGGCAATGTAAATTCATCCTTAGCATCACGAGTGCCTCAGGACAATTTATATAGAGTGTCTTGTGTAATATGTCAATTATTTAATGAGATCAAAACAAACTATGTAAGGTTTTAATTTTTATTTTTGGTGGTTTGTATTTGAATGCATGTACTTCAGTTTAGCATTCCACCTGGGCTGAAATTGTGCCCTTTGTACTTCTTAAAGCCATGCTGGAATGATGCATTCCATCCAAATAAAGAGTTTAAAATACTCCCTGTTTAAAAATTTAAATATTTTTTCTGTTCGAATCTTATTTCATATTTTAATAATGACCTGAATAATTTAAGAGCATCTGGGCTAAATAAAACCCTATATGACATGTTTTCTCCTTCGCCATTTGAGACGCTACTATGCAAAATAATGTCTGTGCAGATAAACAAAGGTCTCCCCTGTGACCTCTGGTGTGTGTAATTTTAATCACAAGACATTTGCTTCTGCAGGCCCTTAATGGCTGAGGACAGAAACCGATATGAAGGCTTGTCTTAGTACGACTGTTACCCTTTGCAATTGCGTTAATACTGTTAATTTGTACATGTGGTACTGCTAGAGAAATCTTGTTTCAGGGTGGAAGAGAGGGAGGGTGTAGAAAGCAAAGGATGTGTTTTCTGTCTGGTTTGTAGATATGCTCCTATGAAGCCTCCTGCGAGTAATATGTCTTACATATTTCTCAAACTGAGGTCTTTAAAAAGGGCTGACAAGAACTATCAAACAGCTGTGGCTTAAGAAGACTGACAGGCTGCATGTTTTAGACTCTTCTGGGCTATTAATTTTGCCAGAAAAACCCTCTCAGCTCATAGTCCTTTGGATTGTTTAGACTTGAGACTGCAATACATTTTTACCAATAAAACCTATGTTCCTCTCATGACCTCAACATGAAAATAACAAATGATACAAGTGCTGGGACCCAACCCTTGGCTGATATGAGCTGGTGTGTCTCAATGGACAGCTGTAGAGCTGTGCATCTTGACCAGTTGATATGCTACCCTTAGACTGTATTGTGTTGCAGAAGTAGACATTTTATCTCCATTGTGTATTTGCTCTTGAATTATTGAAGCATGCTCACAGTTGTTCCTTGTTTTGTTGAGCTGTGAGAACTACTTTAATTTCGGAGTAGCCTGGTCTAGTTGAGGGTGTCTCTGATCACTGCAGGGGGGCTGGACTAGATGACCTTTGGAGGTCCCTTCTAGCCCCAGCCATTCTATGATTCTATGATTCTATGATTCTATGATTATTGTTCTCCATAAGGAGATGAAGCTGAAACATTAAATATATCATGATATTTAGAAAATATATGCAAAAGTGACTTTGAGATAATACCTCATGTAATTACATTCTTAGAATATCAATGATATCAATAGCTTAATACTGGTGTGGACTCATTTTCTCCCTCCTACTATTACCACTATTACATCTCTACAGGCAAGATGTGCTCATTTCTGGGCTCAGTCCTGTGAAAAACTGACATCTGACAAGTAGTTCTGAGCTTCCTCCCTTTATGTCGATAGAACTTTATTTGGGAAAATCAATGGCACATCTTGTCATCTTTACCCAAGAAAGTATTACTGTCATTCTGAAGGGAGACAAACAGGTAACAGGAGAAAATGTATACAATTTATCTAGTCCTAAGAACATTTACACGTATAGCATGTATTAGTGTGGTGGGTTAACCTTGGCTGGATGCCAGGTACCCAGCAAAGCCCATTCTCAGTGATACTTCTCCTCCTCAGCTGGATAGGGGAGACAAATATGTTATGAAAATCTTGTGGGCTGAGATAAGGACAGGGGAATCACTCACTGATTACTGTCGCAGGCAGATCAGACTCAACTTGGGGAAATTAATTTGATTTATTACCAATGAAATCAGAGTAGGATAATGAGAAATAAACCTCAAATCTTAAAACACCTTCCCCCACTCCTCCCTTTTTACTGGGCTCAGTTTCACTGCCAAATTCTCCACGTCCTCCTCCCTGACTGGTGCAGGGCAATGGGGAATGGGGGTTGTGGTCTGTTCATCATACATTGTCTCTGCTGCTCCTTCCTCCTCCAGGGGAGGACTCATCACACTCTTCCCTGCTCCAGCATGGGGTCCCTACCATGGGAGACAGTCCTTCACAAACTTCTCTGACATGAGTCCTTCTCATGAACTGCAGTTCACAAACTGTTCCAGCATCAGTCCCTTCCATGGGGTGTAGGTCTTCAGGAACAGACTGCCCCAGTGTGGGTCCCTCATGGGGTCACAAGTCCTGCCAGCAAACCTGCTCCAGCATGGCTTCCTCTCTCCATGGGTCCACAGGCCTTGCCAGGAGCCTGCTCCAGTGCAGGCTTCCCATGGGGTAACAGCTTTGTTCGGTTACCCACCTATTTTGACGTGGTGTCCTCCACAGCCTGGAAATGCATATCTGCTGCACCGTTAACCTCCAGCACCTACCTCACCAAGTGGGGAGGGGTGCAGGGGAACCTCTGCTCTGGCACCTGGATCACCTCCTCCCCTTCCTTCTTCACTGACCTTGGTGTCTGCAGAGTTGTTTCTCTCACATACTCTCAATCAGCTCTCCTCACTGCAGTTGTGCAGGTTTTCTTTCCCCTTCTTACTTGCGTTATCCCAGAGGCACCACAGTCACTGACTGGCTTGGCCTTGGCCAGTGATAGGTCTGTCGGTGCCAGCTGGCATTGGGTCTATCAGACACATGGGAAGCTTCTAAAAGCTTCTCACAGAAGGCACCCCTGTCACCTCCATGCTACTAAAACCTTGCCACATAAAAACTAGATAATGTTCTGGTAATGTTTTGCCTTTCAGATAATCTTCTTGATACCATGACCTGTCATATTTATTACTGCAATATCATCACAGCTTTCTCAGGCATGTCCTAACATGGCACATTAATTTTTGAATTTGGAGATCTGTGCTGCTGTGCTGCATGCTGAGGTGTTCAGTGGGGATATTTCAAAATGTTATTATAAATGGGGAAATATAATAATTTGTTGCATAAAGAGGGATCTCAAGGAATTTGCTGCCCTCTTAGTGCCATACAGAATCTTCACTGAAGACTTGTAAGAAAATATCAAGTTAACATCAGTAAAATTGTCAAATGAAGCAAAAATATCTCTGAGAGAAATAATAAAGGGATAAGTTATTAAATTATATTTTTTTCTAGAATCCTAACAGCTAATTGCACATGAATTCTGTCATGCTAGAAAATAATTATTTCTTTTTAGGTTCTGATGGTCAGTATAGGCCTGAACATTGACTTAATTACTGACATCTCTTCATAGGACTTTGACCATGTATTCAGAAGATCCAGACTGACCTGATGGAGCTGGTCCACAGGAGGGCCAGAAAAATGATCAGACGGATGGAACACATGTCCTATGAGGACAAGCTGAGGTAGTTGGGTTGCTCAGCTTGGAGAAGAGAAGGCTCCGGGGAGACCTTGTTGCGGCCTTCCAGTACCTGAAGGGGGCCTACAAGGAAGCTGGAGAGGGACTGTTTACAAGGGCTTGTAGTGATAGGATGAGAGGCAATGGTTTTAAACTAGAGAAGGGTAGATTTAGATTGGACGTTAGGAAGAAGTTCTTTACTATGAGGGTAGTGGAACATTGGAACAGGTTGCCCAGGGAGGTGGTGGATGTCCCATCCCTGAAGATATTCAAGGGCAGGCTTAATGAGGCTTTGAGCCACCTGATCTAGTTGAAGATGTCCCTGCTTACTGCAGGGGGTTTGGACTAGATGACCTTTAGAGGACCCTTCCGACCCAAGGCCTTCTATGATTCCTTTTTTATAAGGGGAATCTCTGAAGCAGTGCACAAGCCTTTAATTGTCTGATCCTTATACTGTGTCTTGGAAGTCATTAGACAGGAGTTAATATTTTTATTCTCTTTTGATTTCATTTATGCAAATGTATCCTAATTGAAGTCAATCAGCTTAATTTGTATCAGAATATCTGAGATCAGAGTCTCACCTGCTAAGATTACCCTGTTTGGATGCAGTATCTCATTTCCAGACACAGTAAACTCAGGCATAAATATTAATTCTCTCCTCATATATTCTTCTTGTTATGATTGCTAATGTTTTGTTTCCATGCAGACATGATATCCTTCAAGCTTCTTTTATCTAGATATTTTTTTTTTTAAAAAGCAAAATGAGATTATTTTGGTGTGGCCTCTGTAAACCTCTGCTTTCAAGGCTGAAATGGCAAATGTATGGCAGAGAAAATGACTCAACAGAGTTACATTTCTGTCAGGGCTTATCACTGTAGTCTTCTAGGCTGCTTGACTCAAAAACTATTCTATACACACATGCATGTTCGCTTACAAAACATACTCCAGGAAAAATATGCTCAAGAAAGATCAGAAGCAACCATATATAACATCCATCATGTATTCCACGTAGCATATCAAAATTCAGATGCAAAATAAAGTAATTGCAAAGGTTCCTTTACAATACAGATGCTAACTGCTGTTGTCAGGTTTCATCTATGTATATGCAGGTTTCCCTTTTCCCCCTCTACTATCTGTCATTATTTAGGAATATCTTAATCACATTTGAAAGGGTATTTGGAATTTCCCTATTGCGGTCATGATTAAGGAGATAGCTTTTGAGATACCTAGTAGCTGTCAGTTGTAGTGTATGCGTTGTGCAACATACAAGTTACACAAGGGACAGTGGAAAGATGTCATTAGATTAGAAACAGATCATTTATAATATTTCAGTGTCTCCTTACATGTGTTATATATAATGGCAACTGTTTTCTAAGGCCATATGGTTAATACCTATTCAGTATAAAAGACAAATAATAATTAAACACATGGATACATAGACTGTAACACAGATAATAGAGACACTAAGAAAGACCAGTCACTGTTCAATGGGCAACTGATGGAGCCACTCAAGCTTATATTTCAAGAAATTAAACCTAGAATTTTCTGTCTAGTAAGAAGGGAATCAATATTGTCTTATCACTGTAATCTGTCCTATCCTCTTATTAAACTCTATTTCTAACTATGTTCTGTGTGACCTTGCTCTCTTCTCTGTCTGCGTGTATGTGAATGACTTTCTAGTGAACTTCAAGGTGAACTAACCAGTGAGTAGGAGGAGATCAGAATCTGGAGAGACCCAAGGTGGGATATGGAAGCTGGATAAACAGTATCTGGGGTGCGTGCATGTATTCTACATGGATTTACAATCTGGTCTAAGGTTTGAGGGGACCTGTAAGTGTGAGAAAAGATTGAAAACAAAGCCACAAAGGATTAAGAACCATATTTCCCAAAGGGATTACATCCTAAATTCCAGTTTAAGCACTTACAATCTTGCAGATGATTATCCTTGAAGACATCTGAAGTCAGCAGCTCAGTTTTCTGTGTTACAGTTCAGGTGTGACAGGACTAGATATGTTAGAAGTCCATCACATTCTGAAACTTTACTGAGATCTGCAATAAAGACCATCTCCTGTGTGTCTCTCTTGGGGTCGTCAATCCAAATAGTATGCTCAGAGGTCACTTTAAATAATCAATATCAACAAAAAAGTCACTATCTTTTTTTTTTGTCACATCATGCTATCACAGAAAGTAAGTGGGGCAGTCCTAGACTACATTGTAGCATTGTCATGAGCTCTATATAGTGCTCTTTGACAATTATAGGTGTCAAAAGCAGAAAAGGTCTCCTGGCTTAGAGAAAGTGAGCTGTGCCATTTCTTTGGTGCTGCCTTCTTTATCTCTGGACCAGCTTCTGTGGGAAAGAGTGGAGCTGCCCTAGAGTGGCTAATATTTTTTGGCTGTGCACACACCAGTAAGAGTGGCTCTGGCAGAATTGCAAAGGTTTCCCTCTGTCACTGATAATTGAGCTTTAAGCAGCAAAAATATATCATGCACAGCATTACCCTTGAAGCAGATGAGTAGCTAAACCATGAAGGATGGTTAGTTTTCTGGTCCTGCTGGATGAAGTGAGTAAAGTACAAATCATAGCAATGCAATCTTGTTCAGCTGCCATGTACCCTGCTCTACAAGAGGAAATATAGAGCTGCAGCCTCATGTTTAATTATACACCCCAAGCTAGGTGGGGAATGTTTAGCAAAGATAAATGTTTCTTTCCTTTTATATCAAGTTGGATTTTTAATTTGCCAGAATATTTTGCTTTCTAAGTCTTCTGTTATTGCCAGCTACTACACTGGAAAGAGCTGAAACAAAGCTCTTAGGGTAATGGGATCTGTAGTACTCCCACCCATAACCACTCACTCAGAACAGCATGCAGGTGCAGGTTGTATCAGGTGGTGACACTGAGCTGCACAGCCTCCTTTCTTCCCCAATATAGAGAGTGGCCGGATGTGACTTTACTGTATTTTTGCTGAACTGCAAAGACAGTTATCACTATCATTGTTTATCATTGTTGAGGGTTTGAGAAAGACCTGTGATGTGGGCATGGGGTGGTAAGTAAGATAAAACAAGTGGCTTAGGAGGATAAGCTGAGACTGTTAAAAGAAATTATGTCAAAAGTCATTTTTAAAGAAAAGAAAATTTTAATTAAACACACTTTTTTTCATGATAGGAAGTGGATTTTGGCCACAAGACAATACATCATGGATGATGTGTCTAATAAGGACGACTGGCCCAGAGAAGAGTGGGGAGGTTTGGGCCAACACAGCTAGCCCTCCTGTGTGGCACTGGGATTTTATTTCATGGTGACATATTTGGTTTTCAGTCAACTATTTCCAAATGTTTATTAATTTTCACTTAATAGTCTAACTTCTGGAGAAGAGAATAAACTGCCTTCTAATGGTTCCATTTTTCATCCCTTTTAATTGTCAATACTCATAAATTATATAGGAAATGTCTGTGGAAACTGAATCCATGTGGGATACCAGAGAGAGTGTGTTAGAACAGCATCTTTCTCTCCTACCACAAGAAAGTCTAGATGTTTCCATCTGAGTCAATTATTCTGGGCTCTGATACAGTGAAGTTAACAGGCTTGTTTAAGGTTATTTTCCTTTGCTTACCTTAGGAAGAAACTCTTTCCTATAAGCATCTGTTATTATTAAGGGACATTCTATTAACTAAACAGTAATCTAAGTATATAGTCTGGCTCAAATGTAAGCACCTACATTGAAGATGTCTCTAATTACATAAAAATAACAATGTCTGTTTTCCCCTATGCTTCAACAGTCTTCTGCATTTTCTGAGAAAATATCCTACACTTCAAACTTGCTTCTTTGCTTTTGGTTTCTTATTTGGAATAATTGCCCTGCTCTGAGCAAGTACTAGTGTTAAAAATAGTCTTTGTTATCACATAAAGGTTTCATCAGCTTTCCAGCAATTACTTTATTTGATCTTCCACAGTCTTACAGTTAATAGTGATCTACTAGTACAAGGCTGTTGCTCAGTTCTGTGAGCAAGAGACATGTCAGGTCGCTCTCTTGAAATTGTTAGTAACAATGGTGGCCCAGAAGGTTGTCTGGAAACCACAATAGGAAGAAGATGTCTGCTGGTTGCCTCCAGGAACAGCCAATAAATTGTGTTTCAGTCAGAAAAAAATGTCACAGATTTTATGTCTTCTGCAGAGAAAGAAAAATCAATTAGATCAATACTAAGTAAAAATATTATTTTATTCCAGCCAAAGTAAATAGTACTACTGCAGGCATTACTTCATGCTTTTCCCCTGAAGAATCTTGTCTATGTGTAGGTGATTCTGCTATCACAAGTGAGGCTCCTATGACAGCCATTTAAAGCTCCTTCGGGTAAACCTTTGATACTGAAGTATTCCACTTGTAGTATCGGAATAAAAAGTGAATAAAATAAATATTTCACAGATAGAAGGGGAAAAGAGAAGCAAAACTGAAAAGGATAGAAATATGACAAAAATAAACTCTATGTGGGCCATAGAGGACTTGGGATGCAGGTGCATGTCTCATCAAAAGAGGCAATTGAGTCATCAAAAGTCTGAACGTTTTGAGTATTGGAAAAGGAATAGCTGGTTGTTTGTATTGTCCCCCGTGCCTGTTTCCCTTTTCTCCTGTAAAAAAAAGACTGCTCGTTTTAGCCACTGGAATCACCACTTACAGGTCAAGAACTATGACTTGGTGAGCAGTCAAAGATCTCCACTTAATGTTCCTGGGTTTCTTAGTATGGTTCAAGTCACCATTTACTGGAGACTCCAGAAAATGAGCCTGGCCCCTCTGCTTGCCAGTCAAGGCTTGGCAGAAGAGTTATGCAAATACATACAGGTAATTATAGACCCATTAGCCTTACTTCAATCCCTGGGAATGTTACGGAGCAAATTCTCCTGGGGACTATCAAAAGCAAACTGAAGAATGTGATTGGAAAATGCCAACATGGATTCACCAGGCACAAATGGTGCTTGACAAACCTGATCGCCTTCTACAACAAAGTAACCTTCTTGCTTGATGCAGGGTGAGCGGTGGACATTATCTTCCTGGACTTCTCCAAGGCTTTTAACATGGTCCCCCACAGCCTCCTTCTAGAGAAACTCATGATGACCTAGACAAGTGGTCTGTGCTGTGGGTGGGGAACTGGTTGACAGGCCATAGCCAGAGGGTGGTAGTAAATTGTTCTTTCTCAAACTGGCAAGCAGTCACAAGTGGTGTCCCCCAGGGATCAATATTGGGCCCAACTCTGTTTAATATCTTCCTAAGTGATTTGGATGTTGGGATCAAGAGCACCCTGATGAAGTTTGCAGATGACACCAAAATGAGTGGGGAAGCTGACACTCTAGAAGGGACACCCACCCTCCAGGAAGACCTGGACAGGCTGGAGGAGTGGGCTAGCAGGAGCCTTATGAAGTTCAGCAGAGACAAGTGTTAAGATCTTTTACCTGGGAATACATAACTCAGGAATGCAGCTCAGGCTGGGATCCTCGTGGCTGGAGAGCAGCCCTGTGGAAAGGGACCTGGGGGTCTTGGTGGCCAACAAGCTCAACATGAGTGGACAGTGTGCTGCAGTAGCAAAGAAAGCCAACAGGATGCTGGGTTGCATTAACAAGGGCATCACCAGCAGAGATAAAGAAGTCATTATCCCACTCTACTTACTGCTGGTCAGACAACACCCTGAATATGCGTTCAGTTTTGGCCCCTGCTATACAAAACAGCTGCAGACAGTCTGGAGAGGGTCCAGAGAAAGCCCACAAAGATGATCAGAAGACTGGAAGACTTGCCATATAAAGAAAGGCTGACAAAACTGGGTTTGTTCAGCCTTGAGAAGAGATGGCTTATGGGAGACCTTATTACCATGTACATAAAAGGTGGCTACCGAGAAGATGGAGACTCCCTTTTTACAAGGAGTTACATGGAAAAGACAAGGGGTAATGGGTACAAGTTACTCCTAGGGATATTCTGATTGGACTCCAGAAGAAATTTTTTCACCATGAGAACAGTTGGACATTGGAATAATCTCCCAAGGGAAGTGGTGGATTCCCCTACATTGGACATTACTTACTTTTTTCAGACTCAGCTTGACAGGGTGTTGGGCCATCTCATTTTACCTTAAAAGGTTGTAGTAAATTATCCTTGAGGTCCCTTCCAACCTGTTATTCTATGATTCTATGATCTCTATATACTAGGTGGCTTTAGCCACTGTGCAATTTCCACTCCATGTGGTGGCTGGACTGACTGTAGAGGCTATGAATTATTACTGCAGTTAAGCCTGAAGCAGACTTCTCATTTAGAAGGCAGACTAATGGGAGTTTTCCCTGCACTGACCTAGGTCAAATATCTCAGGTGGAAATTGTTTCTTTGCATGACTTAAACTCATTTGCAAGCTTTAGAGTATTGCTAGTGCTAATGTTGTCTTCTTCCTAGCAGGGAAGAGAATCAAACTAGATTTGGCTAACAAACACAATTTCTAGTTACCTGGAATTTTAAGTTTAATTAAACTTTTAATGCTATTTGGTTCCAGTCTGAAGCAACTGCTTGTTTGTTTATTTGCTTTTTTGTAGGACTATTACTGGTGAATTCAAATATCCCAGGATCTTCTGGCTACTCCCCAGGGTTGTGATTCATTTTAGCCTATAGCATACACGCAGTCCATACACCACACAGCCCATCAGAAATCCAGGCAACTTTTTGTCAGGTTTGGTCTGTAGAATTGAACTGGACAGCCAAGGCATGGGCTCAGATACCACTCCCTCCCTCTCTATCATTCTGTGTTCTGCGGAGTTCCTGCTGTGGTTTGGGCTCATACAATCTAACGCTCTGTTTGCATTGGGCAGAGTGGATGACACCAGGCTGTTTTGGAGTGGAAGAGAGTTTCACAGTGTAGGCGGCTGTGGCATGCCTCTTGCCCTTGAATCAAAAAAAAAAAAAAAAAAAGTCCCTGTTACTTATTAGTAATATTGTAACCTCTCAGTTTTACCCTGAATTTGCTGAGAGGTACAAGATGTTTAAAGACCCAGGGAAGTTTTTTAATGAAGCTTTGTGTCATTAGCCTCTCTACTTAGGCAATAATGAAGTATAGTTATAACACCTTTTTAAAGTTACTACCCTCCCACAGTGACTTACTCTGCAGGTTCTGGAGCACAGTGCAATGGATAGTATACATCACTACCAGTGAAATGAAGCACACTCACAGCTGCTGTGTATCAGTTAATAATCTGCATGCAGCAATACTGTGTAATTGGTATAGTGGTGATCCACAGAGAACATAGGTCATGAAATTCCCTACTGCTGTGGTTTTGCTCTTTAGCTTGTGGCCATCAGCTAAGAGGCTTTACACAGGAGTTTCAGAGAACAAAGGGGACAAAGAAGTTGCATTCAGCTGAGATTGCAAACAGATATGGTGAGGGAAGATGTAAATTTTCAAGCATGAGGAGTTCACTCTAAGATGTTCTTGCAAGAAGTATGACAGAATACTTAATGAGAAAATGGTCAGTATTACATCTTGTCCAACAGCTGGCATCTTCAGAAATGAAGCCCTCCCACCATGAGCAGGGCACCATTCACCAAACCAATGATTTCCAAGCACTGAGCCAGACAAACATGACATGACTTTAAAGTCAAAGTCAGCAGTGATAGCAGTGGCATGGTAGGTACTGCCTGTCTATTGTTCCTAATGTTCTGACCAGAAGTTCACCTGTAGCTGTGTTGGATAACGAGGATAGTATTTACTTAGATGAACTGAAGTAATGTATACAAAACTATCCTGGCAAAACATTGTGTGTTTACATTCTTACTTAGAAAAATGAGGATCATTTGCTGTTTACTGAGCTAAATGTATAGGCTGTGGATATTGCATTTTGATATATCAGATGGACAACTTTTTCTCAGAGATAATTTGCATGAATAATTTAGAATTTCAGGGAAGGTTTTTTTTTGTTTCTTCCTATTTGTATTTGTCAAAGTAACATCAATCTCAAACTGCTTGGCAGGGACTCTTCAAAACATGGCTAGAGATGCCACTGAAGCCAATAATTCATCTACCCCTTGCTGTATAATGAACTGATCATCACATTCATTTTATTGAAATATTTGCAGCATCAACCAGCTACTGCTATTTCCTCATCTGGACTGCAGCAGCAGGAAGACATTTAGAGGCACTCATGTTGTGCATTGTTCTAATGGTCCGCAGTGGTGAGAAGCAGTCTTTTCAGTAAAACTTCAGCTGAGGTCCCAGATTACCAGAGGCTGGGGCCTTTGAAATCATTATCAGTTGCTGGGCCTTTACTTAAGAATCTTGCTGGTTTCAGATGCCATAAATCTTAGTCAAGGTCACTGCTTATGGTCTGTTTTCCCTTGTTCATTTGAAATATGGACCTGTTTTCTTGTTGGATTAAAAGGAAAAGAAATCACATAGATGATGTACTACCACCGTGTTGCCATCTTTCTGGTATTGGGACACAATGTCTTCCATTGCCAGATCACTTATGCTGTGCTCTTATCAGAGGGAAAGCCTTGTGGGAATCACATCAACAACACATTCCTCATCTGGACACCTGGGAAGAGTTTCCTGGGAGCAGTGCCTTGGGAATGGTGTTTGCTATCAGGACAGGTCACTGTTTTAATGCTTGTTCTGCTGCTTCTTCATTGCCTGCACTCGAACACACATTTGCAGATTGACTACAGGTGCCTTCAGTATTCCAGCTACAGTTGCTGTACTGACATCCAGAAAGACCTTTTATGTATTTGTCCTCAGGTGCTTCTGCACATGGCATCTATGCTTTCTGTGCTTTATCATCAGACTGTACCAAGCTTCAGTAACTATCTTCCCTCGTTGGGACTTTCTAAGATTTGCTGCCCTATTCAGTATCTGGAATGTGCAATATTTTTTAATCTCACAGTGAATATCACCATTAGTTTACCCTCTCATTCTTTATTACTTGGCTGTCCTCTCATTTATTGGCTGTTGCCTTGGGAGTTCGAAAGTAAATTAATAAGTATTGCTGTTATTTTATGATTTGTATTAAAGTACCAGTGGCACAAAGTCAACTAAAATTAGAGACACTTTCACACCACCGTTTCATCACTGAGTAAGAGTCAGAGATTTTGTCTTAAAGAAATTACAGTCCACATAGATTCAAGTAACTGAAGTTGGGAGACTGTTTATTAGAATACCGTAGGGTACTGAGACACAAGTAAAAGCTTTTACCAGGCTACTTTGAAAGGCAAGAACAATGTATAGAAGCCAACAGATACTTTCAACAGAGAAATCACAGAGATGCCTCATTTATTTGAAGTTTAATCTTAAATTGTATAGATTTCTGAAGAAAAAGCACAGATGCTAAGCAAGAACTGCTTGGAAAAGCACCAGAAAAATAATAATCAGTCTATATTATACATGGTTCTTCAAATAGTGGCTTTAATAAAAAGTCTCTTTATTATAGTAAGAATAGAGCCCTCTTAAAGTATGATTCTGCATGCCTGTGCCACTTGTATATTTGTAGGATGAAATCAGGTGGTTTTCTCAAGGGCACACTCATGACAGAGAGCTGACTCAAAAACCTCCTCAGGCCTAAATTGTCACCTTCACATTACAACCATTTCCTTGCTAGCACATCCTTCTGTTCTGGTCACTTAATCTCTTGTAGGGTGGAATCAAATCTTACAGCACAAGACTTTACACCACCAAAGTGTCACCTGCTTTTTTGAAACAGGGGTTGAGTGCCATTTAAGTAGCACAGAAATCTTGTGTTGATTGTCCACTATGATAGACGAAATCATAGCTTGGATTATTTTTATTAGGAAATGTTATCTTGCAGCAGAGTAGAATGTGTGGAAGAGATAATAAGATTAAAACTAAGTGGCTAAACTGGCTTGGTGTTTTTTATATTTCCATTCTCATTTCTTTCCCACCCAAGCAAACACCATCACCTTTATCAGTAATGAAACTGTTTATCTTGGTAAAGTGCTGAAGTCAGAGTTACAGCTTTGAAGGAAAAGTCAGTTTGAAAAAAACCAGCATTTGCTTTTCTCTTGCTTGCAGTGGCATTAATGTCAGTAAGTCCTCTGAAATCTCCTGAGAAATGTCTATACAAGACCAGAGAGGAATAGTACTTAGAACAGCATTAATACATCTACTCTTCCTCAGTCCTAATGAGGGATGTATCAAGCACAACTCACATATCCATTTAAATAAAATGCACACAAGGTTAATTCCTATCTAGGGTTTTATTTTGAATTATCACTTGAAATTATGAAGATTTTTGTCAACAATAATGGTGTAGGTAAAATAGGAGAGATCTAGCTGTTTAAGAGCTGTATTAAAGCGGTAGTAAAAATGTATTAAAAATGGAGTAAATGGATGTATTAAAAATTGAGTAAAAATTACTGACATATTCTCTATTTTTTAGAGTTTGTTTAGGTTTAGGTTTACATAGTACAATCTGGGACAAGAATGCTTTTAGAAGACATGAAGGAGATGTGCTGATGTTGAGTAGTGTCAAGGGTGTCAGAAAACTGTCAAGTCAAGAGATAGGTTATTTGTATGACTGCTAGTGTGGAATAATGTAAATACAAAAAAAAAAAAAAATCATCAATAAGATGAAGTATTCCAAATGATTCATAGGATACACACTCCACCCCTCCCCACCCCAAGTTTAAATAAATATGTAAATTTCATGGCATGGATTGTAAAAAGAATATAGTCTTTGAAGCTCTCCCTAAGGTGTTCTTTTGAACATTTATTTTTCTGGCTTGTTCTGTCAGGCTGAGGATATTGTGAATATGAAAGACATACAAATTGCCAGCCAGAATTTACTTTTAAGACTGCTTATTTGATTTCAGTAAAAAAGTCAACTTTGCTTTTTGCCTTTTTTTTTTTTTTTTTTTTTGTGTGTGTGTGTGTAATGTTATTAGCATGACAGAACGGAAAACAAATCTAACAAAGGTGGCAGGTATCAGTTGTTCATTATCCAATCTCAATCACTTCTGATGGCCAGCAGACCACATAAACTATAACAGCTTCTGGATCAGATTGTTCCCACAAGCACAATACTGAAAGAAACCCCAAACAAACAACAAACCAGCTCTTGTCCCACACTGCAGATTTTTCTTAGCTTTTTCTTATGGTGTTTTACCCAAAGCTATGCGGGGACAGAGAACTATTAAGAAAAAAATCAGAATCCTCCTGGAGTTAGGCTTTTCTGACTCCATCTCCTGCAATGTTGGAATATCTTGTCTTTAACTGGTGTCTCACCAGCTAACTATCATCTCACCTCCTGCTGACTGCTGAGTTGTTTATAAAAACACATTTCTCTCTGCGTATGATACAGATGCTTTGGAGGGGAGAAGAATATATTAAGCATGCAGAAGAGATAGGCAGCCTTTTCAAGTTTCATAGGTCTTGGTGGGAAATCAAGGGAATTTAGTGGCAGGAAAAATAATTCAAACTCTTTAAAGTTCTTTTGAAGTCCCCTCTTTTGCATTTTATTGTACAATCCTTAAGCTTAGAGATGCAAATCCAGGAATGATATTGTATCGTTCAGGAAACTGCGCAAGTTAAATCTACTGTGAATGAATAGGCACGCTGAGATTCTTCTCACCTGCATAGAAATTTAGATGTCTGTGCAAGCTATTTAGTTTTTCTTGTCAGTGGGAGATAAGTAGCTGGAGAGGATGGTTCTTTTTGTCCTAAGTTGGGTGTCAAGGAGATGTGGTTGAATTCATACTTTGTACAATTCCCTGTCCCTTAGATACAGATCACTAACTTGAAGTAGATAGATAATTTTTAGATGACTGAAGTCAGATTAGATGGAATCCACCAGCCGTGATATGTTAGAGGGCATCATACTGTTAATACATGAATGTACTGCAGAAGAGATGAAACTAGATCTAAAGCTACTGTCCCTTTCTTTTAAAGCTATCCAGAGAAAAGGAATAGAAAAACATGCATTATAAGCATATCTGCACCAACAGTGTGGAGAGATGGGAGATGGAGGAGAGTTCATTTCACATGATGGATCCTCAGCTCCCTAAATCTTTAAGATTACCTTTAAATTATTCTGGACTCTCATTAGTTAAATCAAATTATTCATTAGACTGAAAATATAATAACATGAAAAGTTTTGAAGACAAGATTTATTTTAAAAGAGAATTTAGGATGTGAATTTTGAAAGTGCACAGTGGTCACTAGAACAGTAGCTAGTTTCTACGCCTTCTGCATGTGGATATGTTTTTAATTTTTATTTCTGAATGAGAAGGAAGGAAAGCCAAAAGAATCAGAATTAACTCTATCCTTCTCAGGATTTTCTTTCTCAAGAAATTGGTTAGTACTCATGTAGCAGTGGGAGTGGACTCAGGCCAAGGCAAGTTACCTTTGAAAAAAGTCAGTTTAATATTTTTAATGCAACTTTTGAAACACTGAAATAAAGAAATTTAAAATTGTGTAATTTTTGTATAATTTTAATATATGAGACCAAGAAAGATATTTTTCAAAGTAAATGGACAGTTATTAAGTGAATAAGGAGTTGATTTGGGGTCACTGTATCCAGCTGTTTAAGAAAAGACCCCTTTGAAAAAGTAGGAACTGGTAGAATTAGGCTCTGTTTTGCTTGCTACCACTTCAGCTATTCTGTCAATTTTTGGACTTCTTTCCTGCTGTGCAGGAAATCTAGACTAGTCTGTTTGCAACAGGTTTACTGAGGTTCACATAGTGTCATGGCACAGCAGTGTTTGTATTGCAAGTGAGGTACTAACATGATGGCTTTCTGAAATGTGGTATTTTCACAGGCAAACTGGGTACTAATGAGGTCCCCATGGACAGCTGGGTGATTTAAATATTTTAATTCCCATTCATCTCTTTTGTGGAAGTAACTTGTTTACCATTTAACTGCTGTGATAGCACTAAGGACTGCAGTACTAAAGTGGAAAGGAAAGGCTCTTGTCTGAGCAGCAATTTTAGAGCAACTCTGTTCAATTCCTTCCAATATTTTCCCATGAGCAAGTTTCCTGACTCTTTTCCTCAAGGATTTGATGACAAATACAAGAAATAATCAGTTGGTCCATCTCAGATACATAGGGTAAATGGTTAACATGGGGAAAATCAGTCAACAAAATCTGCTGGTCCCTGTTAATTTTCTATTCACCAGCCAAAAATATCCCATCCCCATAAGCAGAGAAATAACCCCTTGATTTTCTGCTCCGTTCCAACTATTGTCGTGCCCTCTAGCACAGAAAAATAGCTATTGGCTGTTGTTTGCGTATATGCTACTGTCACTGAAGCTTAAACAGTCCAGAAAGAATAAGTTTTTATTAACGGAAACAAATGTTTCTGTTATTGTTTCAGCCAGCTGCACAACAGAGCTGTTTTGTACATCTTGAGCTTTTGGCTAATGGTCAGCATCCCAGCACTGTACACATAGTGTATAAAAAAGGGATTACCACGTGATGCTGCTTGCTTTTGAAGAAAACATTTTTGTTTTGAACAGTAAAGTCTTGCAAAAAGTCACACTTAATAGAATGATACTTTTGTTCCTTTTTTTGGATGAAGCCTTCCAATCAAAATTATTTGATTTCTGTTTTTACATTTCTTACACTGTGGGGCTGAAGTAATGGTTTTGGTTTAGAAACCTTAATAAGAGAAAGAGCAAAATTATACCAATTGCAGAGAGCATATTATACTGTGGTATATGTACAAATGTGCACAGATTGATACTTGGGGCACCAACAATAATGATAATAGGCAGAAGCAACAAACTCAAACCAAACAAAACTTTGTGCACAACTGTTTCTTCAGGGAGTGGTAACAACAGCCCCTAATACTTTACTGTACAAAGAACTTGCCAGTATTGAGTAAAAATGCAGAATCATAGAGTGCTTTGAATTGGAAGAGACAGTCAAAAGTAATTTAGTTTAATCCCCCTTAACTGAGCATGGACATCTTTGACTATATCAAGTTGGTCAGACCCCCCTCCAACTTGACCAGGAACGTTTCCAGGGATGGGGCATCTACCATCTCTCTTGGCAACCTGTGCCAGTGTTTCACCACTCTCATGGTAAAAAAATTTCTTCCTTTAATCTAGTCTGGATCTACTCTCTTTTAGTTTAAAACCATTACCCCTAGTCCTATTGCAATAGACCCTGATAAAAAGTCCATGCTCATCTTTCTTGTAGGCCCCCTTTAAATACTGAAAAGCCTTGAGGTCTCCCCGAAGCCTTCTCTTCTCCAGGCTGAACAACCCCAACTCTTTCAGCCTGGCCTCACAGCACAGGGGTCCCACCCCTTGCATCATTTTTGTGGCCTCCTCTGAACCTGCTCCAACAGGTCCATGTCTTTCCTGTGCTGAGGGCTCCAGAGCTGGACACACTACTCCGGGTAAGGTCTCACCAGAGCAGAGCAGACAGACAGAATCATTTCCCTAAACTTATTGCTTTTGATGCAGCCCAGGATACAGTTTGGCCTTCTGAGAGGTGTACACATTGCCGGCTCATGTCCATCTTTTCATCCACCAGCACCTCCAAGTTCTTCTCCACAGAGTTATTCTCAATCTCTTCATCCTCCAGCCTGCATTGATACCAGGGATTGCTCCAACTCATGTGCAGGACTTTGCATTTGGCCTTGTTGAACCTCATGAATATCACTTAAGAGTCTTGAAAGAGGGAAATAAGTAATCTCAACAGAGAATAAAATTTACATGTCCAAAGGTTGTTCAAGTTAGTCTAAAATGGACATGTAGGTGGTAGTGTCATGCTTTTCTCCTGTCAGAAGTCCACTGGTTTAAAATCCTTAGCTACAATGAAACCTAAGGGAAAGGGAAGGAAACAGAAAGCAAAGTTTTATAAAACAACATCCTAGTAAGAGATTCCTCCTGTTTAGATTTTTTTTTTTATGTTTTAAGTAATAGTGTAAGAGCTCTATTTCCCACATTTTAAACTGTTATATATTGCTGAAGACTGTTTAAACACACAGACTTTTCCTCTTTGAAAAGGAGACTGGAAAAATGAAAGTTTTCCCTGATTCATTCTGCATGTCTCAAACAAAAGGTATTTCTTCAGTATCCAAGCAGAGTGCCTCAGCAGCAAAGGGGACAGGGCAGTGGGGGCATGTAACATTATGGAGGGTGGTGATTTTCTCAAAGAAGCAGCTGGGCATCTGTAGGTCAGAGATCTTTATGTCTGCAACACTCCTCTGAATATTATATTCTTACCCTCAGCTGATTTGGTGTGGTCATTTCTGTAATGGTTTTAGTTCACTTTACAGCAGTTAGTGTCATGAAAACTGCATGAAGCTGCCGTGAACTGATTCAAAACACTCCAGGACATTACAAAAGCGAAGGCTTTGGATGGGCTGGGATTTCCTTACTGCATGAAATCTGGCTGCAATTGATTTGCTTACAAAGATCGTTTGCCCAGTCCTACTGTTTGGTGCTTTATGATGAAAAAAAGCAATTTTGCTTATTCCTGACGAAGCTTGCTCTTTCAAGTGGAAAGCAATGCCATGCCTTAGTACTGTGTAAGACATTACTGGACTGAGGGCTGCTCTGCCCAAAAGCTTACTTCTTCATTCAGACTGCATAAAACTGTAATGTGCATTTATTATTTTCCAAAGCAACCTTTCCCTTCCATTTTAAAGATTCTGAGGCAGAGACATGTCTTGAGCTAATCATTAGTATTATGTCTTTACTGATATGGCTTTTGAAGGATATATGCCTTCTCTCAGGTAAAATAAGTACCTCTGCACCTCACCCTTCCCTTCCCTTCCCTTCCCTTCCCCTCCCCCCGCTCCCCCCCTCCCCGCCCCCCTTTTCCCCCCCCCCATCCCTCCCCCCACGCCCTCCCTGCTCCTCCCC
>JAAGNO010020744.1:12294-31868 GCA_033439905.1 Ceryle rudis | reverse complement strand
CCTAATAGCCACCTGCCAGTACCTGAAGGGAGCTTATAAAAAGACTGGAGAGGGCCTGTTTACAAAGGCCTGGAGTGGCAGGATGAGAGGCAATGGCTTTAAATTAGAAAGGAGTGGATTTAGATTAGAAATAAGGAGGAAGTTCTTTACCACGGGAGTGGCAGAGCACTGGAACAGGTTGCCCAGGGAGGTGGTTGAGGCCTCGTCCCTGGCGACATTCAAGGTGAGGCTTGACAGAGCTCTGAGCAACCTGCTCTAGTTGAAGATGTCCCTGCTCTCAAGCAGAGAGGTTGGGCTAGATGACCTCTAGAGGTCCCTTCCAACCCAGACATTTCTATGATTCTGTGATGTGAATTTGCAGTGTTAGACGACTTGGCTTCATGGGCAATAAGCACCCATATGTCTGGGATGGATGGAAAGCTGAAACTTGTCCTGTCTCTGTACAAAACCTCCTGTCCAAGAACATTCAATTTTCCCTTGTTTACAAGCCACCTTTAAACTCCATTTCTATGTACCTATGACTGGTTGAATGTCTCTTCTGCCTGTATGTAGAAGATTTGTATATCTGTGAGGCTTAGGTGTCTGCTTTGGTTTTGCTAGTAGTATCAAATTGTTCTGTCCCTGGACTCTCCTTGGAAGAAGCTTGTTCTGTGGTTTTGGTTATTTTAAATTTTTTTAAGAGTGGGAGAAGGATGCTGCTAGAATGAATGAGCAGTAAATGAAATAGCAACTGCAATTCCATGAAGATGAGTGTAAAATGATACTTGCGAAGGGAAGTAACTATCTTTTTGTAAAGAATATTATGAACTCTGAGCTGTCTTGACACTTGGTAAAGATGCTTTGGCAATGTGGAAGGTAGCTACACATAAATGTTAAGTGCTCAGAAGATAAGATTATTTAGTTAATAGATAAAGGAAAAACATAGTCATTGTTTTTATTGGCCCATATTTGGAATATTATTGGCTATTTTGGTTGAGGGGAGGAGAATTAATAAAAGAGGGGATAAAAATTCAAAGGAATTAACTTCTAACCAAAAGGTGGCAGGTATTTGCACAGTTTTTGATGGACCAACAGAGCTTACTGCTAATGGACTATGTGGATGCAGGACATGTATGTGGGTTCAGTGGGAGACTGGATAGGTGGACAAGAGATCTGTTATGGGCTACTAAAGAGACAAATCATGTTAAGCTCAGGTAATATTCTGACCTGGAATTATTTGGAGGATATGGTAAGATTATGGAACAGGTCTACTGGTACTACCATATCAGCTTCCTAGGCAGCTGATTAAAGCCACGCAGGATACTGGCATAGAGGGACCACTTATGTGATGGCTATTCCCATGTTCTTGCTTTTAGTGGTGCCAATATACAGATTGTCTGCTCTTTGGTTCTGAGGGCATATGGGTATTGCTAAAGCCCTGGAATATATGCTACCTATCACCATCTCGCTTAAAATCGCTGTGTGGTATACTTGATACAAAACCAAAAAGCACAGGGTTATAAGGCAGTCACTTGCTGTTGCATGCTTCCTTAGAAAATTTTCCATCAACAATGTGTGAAAGAGAATCTGTACCTACCTCTAGACCATTTTACAAATGAGAGATGATGAGGACTTATCAGCTCTTTCTGTATCCCTGTGGGATGAGACAGGGCTGAGCTGGGAGCTGGTTGTTCGATTAGATGCTGGACAAGCTCAAGTCAGACTCAAGTTCTTCCACATCTGAAAATTGCTCGGAACAGCTTCATATCCCATCTTGTCAAATAGCCCTTATGAGGGTTGTGTTTGAACTGTTTGTAGCCTGCTGGTGTTGTGCACTGATTTCACTAAACAACTTGAGTAATTTCCCCTGCCCCATTCCTACAGGGATAGTTTACTGGAATACAGGGTTTTTTCTTATGTAAAAATGAACCCAGATATTACTTTTTTCATTTATGGGTAAAAGGAGAATAAAGTCACTGGCTCCTCTTTAAGTTATATGAAGGCTTTACTGGATTACTGTTGATTACCTAATTATTGTAGTTACTGGCAATCTAATGCAGCTGAAAATGGCATTGAGTACCTGTAAAAGGAAACCAAAAAAAAGGCAGATAGGTGTTAAATATCTTTGTCCCTATTACTTTTTCAATTTTGCTTTTTTTATGTAAGAGGACATACCATGACAGAAACACTTGCCCTAGTCAGTCATTGTCTTACTGGTGACATCTGACAAATAAGACATCATGCATCTTAAACACCTTTGCTCAACAAGACTGGTTAGCTTCTCATAACACTCTGCAGTAAATGTTCTTTCTTGAAGTGATCAAAGTCAATCCTTGGTGTACTAACTCACTTCTGTCTGTTGAAGAGTATGGGAAAGAAAGGTATGGAGCATTATGACCCCCATCAGCTTTCTAGTTTGGTTCTGAGGAAGCTGAATACTCTTCTAGAAAGATCTGAAGCCTACACACTTCTGTGATGACTTAATTTCACCTACAGATTACATTATTTAAGTGCTTTATGAGCCATGGTGGGGTAGTAATTTAATGGATAGGCCCTTCCAGTTTCTCCCTAGTACCTCTCAGCCTAAATGGTGTGTTTTGTTTGTTAGTTTGTTTTTTGCGGAGTCGTGATTTTTCTCCAGAACTGGGAAGTTACGATGAATTGAATCCACACCTTCTTCACGTCTTCAAATTCTTTGCAATTGGGTATCAGCTTTGCAGAAAGCTGTTCTTCACTCGAAAGTATGAGTTGGTGTTTGAATATTAGTTATGTGTACACTCTTACAGATTATTCTGTTACACTCTTTGTTGATTTACTTTCTTAGAAGCAGAATAAGATGATCATACATCTGATCTTTTTTAAAAGTGTCAAAAACTTGCTGGGAAGTGTGATTTAATTTAAGATAATGTAAACATGATTGGAAAAAGCCTTGCAACTTTGGAACAATTCAAAAGTGCATTTGAAAGCTAATGAGGGGAAAATGTTTTGGGGTTAGGTTTTTTATTATTTAATTTTGTCCTTCTAAGATCAAAGTTGACATCTGATGCAGAGAAAGAGTCCGTGATGATGTTTGGGAGAAATCTCCGGCAGTTGCTTCTGACCAGCCCTGTGAGGGGCCGTACTTTGATGGGAGTTGATCCTGGTTACAAACATGGCTGCAAGTTGGCAATTATTTCACCAACCAGTAAGTTTCAATTCCATATATTTTTGAAAGTACTGATAACAATATATCCCTTTAGAAGAAAGGATAGCTTCTAAACCTACTTTTTAATAATTTTTTTTTATTTTATTTTTACCTCAAGCTTTTAGTGTTTTCCATGTGTCCTGTTATGTAAATTGCTTTATTTAGGTTTAAGGTTAAGCTTCTGGCACCTGGATTCCAGTGTCTCCTTTGGTGTTATTACTCCTCTCAAACAGAATTTAAAATCCCTCTGCCTTTGTGAATGCAGGTTTAAATAATTGTGCCTCTCAGTAGTCAACAGAGAACACCTGGCACTTTTATTGTTTAACAAATAATTTGAATTTAAATACTTTATATCTTTGTTCTTTTTCATGGACATCTGGACACTATCAGCCCCTTTTGTCTATTATTAAATGGGTTAATGTGAGAAGTCAGAAACAATGTATTTGCAGAACTTTTTAGTTGGTTTTTTTATACAAATATAGAACAGAGCCTTTCAATTTCATCCTAGTCTGATCTGGGCATACCTACCTCTCTAGGCCCATGCGAAAATGGTGTGTTTTCCTTTTATTTTCTCATTGCCTTTTCTTTGAGAGTATATCCACCCAGAATGGGTGTAAGGAAAGATATGCTCTTGATGTGTTAAAATGGCAATAAAGGTAAGGTAAATGGTTATTAGCCTGCATTGCTCCATAAACTATCAGTACCAGTTAACAGAATTGTTTCCAAATGTGGTAGATGGGATGATAGGAAGAGCTGGTGTTGGAGCTCTAGAGCTCCTGGACTGCAAGTTCTGAGACTGTGTTCCTAACTTTCATCTCTATTGCATCTGTAAAATTGTACTAGACTAGAGCAATAAGTCTTTTGTGGTGAGTTGCTGCTTTTCTCTTTGATAATACACTTTGTTTGCCTAATATGACTAGATTATCATTATTTATGTGGATATGTCCCCAGGGAACTAGAAAATATATCCACTCATTTTGCTTTGCCAGCCAAAGCATTTTAGTCCTCTACGCACCATACATTTCTTCTAATTGGATACAAAAATAAAAAATAAAAGATGCTTATTAAGAAGCATTGGTGAATCATCAAATAAGATTGGTGAATCATCAAATTAACATCAGTAGCTCTGCAGAATATAGCTTCTGATGTTTGTGTTTTTTACAAAATGTCTTTGCCTGTCATTGTTCTAGGTCAGATACTCCATACCGATGTTGTTTACTTGCATTCTGGTCAAGGATTACGTGAAGCTGAGAAGATAAAGAGGCTTCTGCTGCAGTACAAGTATGCTAAAATAAAATAGCGTGCTAAAACAAGCTTCCATTTATTACTTAGCAAATGTAATGAAAATCTTCACTATATAAATACTTGCTTTTGGGTGGAATAAGAGTTCTAATGATTTAACTGGAATTATTCTTATCTTTATGTAGTTCAGAGCTTATTTTTCTCTTAATTTATGTTCATACTTTTACACTATGTTTACATTAGAAGCATTTTAAGTCAAGCCATGAGTAAGGCTGTGTGCTATGAATGTATCCATAAAGCTCTGCCAATCTATTTTTAGGAATGGAAATTAACATTCAGCTGAGGAATAAGTTTAGCCTCACTCTTCCTAAACCCCCCATCCCCAAAACCCCTGTTCCAAAAGCCACATACAGTGTTTGGAAGTGTTTTATTAAGCAAAGGAAATCCTGCTCAGATAGATCTCCAGACAGACTTGCAAATAGGGGCAGCATGATAAAAAGGTTATTGTATCCAACTGTTTTGGGATCCCCTGTGGACAGACATCTGGTCCACTGAGTGAGTTGCTGAACTGCCACAGCATACAGTCCAGTTTGTCCTTAAGTATTAGATTGGCTTTAAACAAGGTGATTTGATTGCTAACTGGCTGTGGTGGGGGCAGTCAGAGGCCTTGTAAGAGACCTTGCAAACTGTTGCAAACTATGATGTTGCCATTAAGGAATTAAGATTCTACTTGCTTGGGCTTCTGCCCTTTTTCTTGACTCATAATAGTTTAGGAGAATAGGAGGTGAATGAGTTTGAGGACTGTAAATAACATTACATTTCTATTATGAAGTATCATTTTTAGTTTTTCTGCAGATACTACCACAGTTCAATTCCACTGCAAGTGAATGAAAATTTTGACTCGTCTCTTGAACTATCGCATAGAAAACCTGTTAAACTCACAGTGATATTACTAGGAATGTGTTCTCATTAAATCGAGGCCTTGAGTAACATAAAATGTGTTGGTCATTGTTGTGCATTGAATGCTATATATGAAAAAGGCAAAAAGAGTAAGAGTAACTGTTCATCTTTTTACCCCTTGTGAAGCTGTAGCACTGTTGTGATTGGCAATGGCACAGCCTGCAGAGAAACAGAAGCTTACTTTGCTGACTTAATTATGAAGAAATATTTTGCACCGCTGGATGTTGTTTACTGGTAAGATCACTTTGCTTGCTGTGATATTCATCTGTTCAGCATATTTTAACTTAAAAGGCAGTTTTAAATATAATTTTCAAGTGTGTCTTTTATTGCCTTGTATATCTTTTTTGAGTCAAGTTTGAACCATCCTTGTAGCCAAAGGAAAATGACTGTAGCTCTATGGAGCATGACAATAGTTCTCCTAAGTCAGTAAGAGAGGCTCACTGAAGCATTTTATTTTCTCTTCCTGAGGTTCACTCCATTGCTATTATCATTGTAACAAAGTATGCAAGAATAGCAGCTCAAACAGCCAAGGACCTGTGTTTGGTGTTGTATATTTATTTCTTGATAAATGAGGTTTAAATGCAAATGATAAAGCTTGTGTTGTCTGACTGTGGTATGAAATGCTTGGCAATCCTTTGAGTATTAAATGATCTGGAAATAAATGTTAATAGAGCAGAAACTAGTGAAGGTATTTATCCTTTTTTAAACTTCAAATTTTGTCCATTAGTTTGTTGAATTCAAACTAAACATTTGTTTGTGGTTAGGATGGGAATTGTGCTACATTGCTTTCTGTTCTCCCATGCAGAACTGTTTTCTCTCCACTGTTTTTGAAAGCATTTTGGGTGATTTACCTTATCTTTTGTGCTAAAGTTTAACAACAGTATTTACTCTTCACTGTCTTAATATACAGAAATAAATTATGTAAAGCTATGGCCTTTCTCTGTTGTAAATACTGTATACATTTAATGGAGGCTTTCTGTATAGACTAGGAAGTTATGTTACAGAAATATTCAACAAATGTATTATTTATAGCAGTTTATGCTATCATTTAATTGCACCTGATCTTTGTCTATTAAGATTTCTAAGTAAATTTGCACAAGATCTGATACTTAAATCTCCTTTTTATTTCAGGAGACAGGGTTTTTCTGATTTTAAGTTATTGTTTGCAAATGAAGGAGGATGTTTAAGCTTCTGAATTATTAGGCATAATCTTTCCTGAATCTAACTTGAAAACAGTGGATTTTTAATGATTATAGAGAATGGAAAGCACTTCATACTGTGTGTTTTTTTCCAAATCTTTAGTTTTCACTGTTGCTCACTTCATATAGTTGAAAAATCCATTATATTGACATAAGCACTTTGTCTGAAAGAGTAGTAGTGATTTTTTTTTTTATTTATTGATCATACACTACAAAATACAAATAACTATTTAGTTTACAAAGTGTAAACTTGATGTAATACTGTGGTGGATGCTTTTCTTACTGTTTTGCTTTAAGATTTTTTTTTTTTCCCCCGTTTGTAGTTCAAGATTATAAAATTTGCAAAATTTTAATCACTCTTGATTTTTTGGGGCTAATTAGAGCTACTAAGTTATTTGAACTGATAAAAGTTCTTCTGAAATAGGAGTTAATATAAATGCTCAAAGGCAGAAGTCAGGTTATTGAGTTGTGGTGGGGTTTTTTCTAGCAGTGACAGAATTTTTTTAACCTTTCACTTTTTCTGAAACTTCTTGTGATATTTGTAGGAAAAATGTATAAACACAGTTTTTAACCTGCCAGATTAGTGGAAATGAGCATAATCATAAATACATACTGAAAGCAAAAAGGCTTTTATTGATAATGGTTTACTTGTGCTGTACTCATGTACAGTGAAGAGGTAGTCCCTACTTCAGAATTTGTATGCAGAATGCTGAGGTACTGCATATTAAAAATCAGAAGGATGTAATATTTTTTGTAGTGCATGCTGTAGGTGACATTTGACGCTGTTCAGTTTTGTTGGCTGCTGTTTGTGTGTGCTTTTATGTATGTGGGTTTGCAAGCTGGACTTGCAGCTGGACTGTCACATTTTGACAGTCTTGACTGAGGTTTTTGTGAAGATGGGGGTTCCTGTGTTGATCTTTCTCTAGTTTTATGTGCATCTCATTGAGTTATCCAGTGCTGGGGTTTCCCAGCCATGCCGGTGAGTCCTGCAAAACAGCTGCTCTGCTTTCTAGCTCCAGAAAATTTTCTCCTTAAATCTCCTTGGTATTTCTGAGTAACAGAAAATGATGGATGCAGACATCCACCCACAACTTCTGATAATCCAGTGAAATGCTTGGAATTTGTCAGTCTGAGTTAAGAAATGTAAAAGGTACTTCCTGAATGAGGAGCAATTAGTACAGAATTATTATTTGAGCAATAGGTGATAGTAGGCATGCATTGTCAGAACTGCTCTTGAGAGAAACTACAAAAGATGACTCGGAAGAATGTGCTTTGCTGATTCTCTTCTTTTTTTTTTTTTTTTAAATTTATTATTAAAAAATAGAAGCACATACACTCAGATCACAAAATTTTTCTATGTACAAAGTCTTCCCTTCATTATGTTATTTTCTCATGATGGGGGAACATATGAAAGTTCTGTTTACACATAGGCTGAGTACAGATCTCTATAATCAGTTATGTGGAAACCCATGCATGGTATGCTTTTGGATCAAGTGATCTTATTTAAATTGTTTTTCAATTAAAATCTCTAAGAAACAATTTAAGTAATGTTGGAACAGTTCCCTTTTAAAGAAGATCTGTTTCAGCAGGTTGCAGTTGAAACTAAATCTGGATTTACAAATCAGTTTAGTGTTTGAACTATGTGTGTGGAACCAGAACCAAACAAACATAAAAAATAAATAAATAAAACAAACAAAACTCAACAAACTGACAAAACGGAAATCCCTCAGTACTTAAACTATAACAGAATGAGTGAGTGGCATCTAACACAATACCATTTCCTAGGCATTCTGCTTCTTGCAGTGATGCACTGAGCTGCACAGAGGTGGTATTCCTCGTCCAGCAAAACAGAGCTCATTTCATTGCTGTGTGCAAGTTTCAGAGAACTGCTGGCTGTATTTGCATTTGCAGTCTTTTTCCTTAAGGGAGTCCAAATGTTAAGTGGCTTGGCAGATGAGGCTGGATTGTTTTTCAGTGCTTTAAAACCAAAATCCCAATCAACTTCTCAAGCTGTCATTCAGAAATGTGGGTGATAGAGAGGTATTACAAACTTCATCTTCCTTGGCAAACAAAGCTTGTAAAATGATACTATTTAATTTTTTTTTGCTACAAGTGCAGAATAGGATCAAAAATGGTTATACAAAAATAAAAATCTGTTTGTACTTTATGTCCAGTTCATCATATGGAACTTGGATCATGCATTTTCTGGGGAGAGACAGTAGAGTCTGTAATTTTAGAAAGGTGTGTGCATTTGCTGCATGCACAAATAATCTGGACAGGTATGCATTCACATGAAGGAAACTGATTCTCACTTAAAAATATTTCAGTTGCATCAGTATCAAAAAAACCTTCCAAAATAGTTTTTCATTTCTGTTTCTCTCAAAAACCACTACAGTATTTTATTTGATGACTGCTTTGTCTTTTTCATATATTTATTAGCACTAAAAAGCAAGCAATTAAAATAATAAATTCAGCAATGTCAAGTACAAACTACATCCAGTTTTACTGAAGTTTTCCAGAGAAAAGACAAATCATCGAAGACAGTAGTAGGAAATGAGGCATATAGCACAATTTTTCATGTGACTTCAAAACCTATCTGGACTCAGTTTGACAGTTTTTGATTTAAAGCAAATATTTTTCACTATTTTTGTAACCAACATCCTTTCAGATACCTACATCCAATTTAACTGCAAAATAACTGCAGGCCTTTTTTTTTTTTTTTTTTTTTTTAATGTAGTTTGCCTTGTAGAGCTGTGTTTATTGATTTAGATTAGGATTGGACTAGAGCCCAGAGACAGTCATATCTAGTCTTCAGGTTTTTTTGTTACAAATCAGTTTTTGTTACAAGGTTCAATAAATAGTCTTGATTATTTATGTTACCTCTATTGTGACTTCTTGCCAAAGATACATTGTATTATAATCAAAACAGATGTTCTGTTTTAGACAAGTGTATTTGTTTTAACAAGACCAGAAATGTAAATGAAACAACAGTGTGTTCAGCATTAACATGACAGATGATGAACTTTTAGGATTTCATTGGCCTTTTTGGATTAAATGGAAATCTTGAAAAAATATTTCAGGAATCTCATTCTGTATTTCAATCACTGCAACTGTTTTTTCTTTGATTGCTGTCAGTTGTAGACATCTTGGGAATGGAAGCTGTCTGAATGACAGGTGAACTATGCTAGAGTAGGACATCATGAAGAGCTCAGTCATCTGGAAAAATAAAATCACAATTTTTCTTTGAGCCTCGGTGGGTTCATTGTCACAATACCAACATTCTTCCTGGTCTGTTTTTTCTTATTTGCTTGTTGCATTAGTGCACACTCAGAATAAAGTAGTGTTTCGGCTCATATTTAAAAGAAATTTTGATAGATATCATGAATTAGTTACCACTTTTAACAACAAATAGAGAATGTAGCCAGGCAAGTGTATATTTTTTTAATTGTTTTTTAGGTGGCTTGGTGCCTAATGTCTGGTACACTTGGTTATAAACTTGATACAAAATTGTTTTCTATGACTTCCAGCAAGAATTTTTTTCTTGCTCTTGAGACTTTAAGCAACATAATTAATAATTTACTGCTCTTCAAATTCAAACACTTCTATACTGTGACAAATAGGGGAACATCTGTAATGTCTTGTAAAGTTCTCATTGGGTTTTCTTTAATGTTTTAAGTTGTCTTTAGAATACTTAAAAATATTCTGCTAAAGTAGAGTAGGATTGTTTAATACCTTTTGAAGTTGGACCTCAGTGGCAAGAAATTGATTTGGAAATGTTTGTTCTACAGGATTTTAGGTCCGCTTGTATTTTATAGGTGTCTGTACATGCTTTAAATATCCTTTTCAATTTAAATGTGTGTTTAATGTTGTTGAATATCTACATTATACTCTCTCAGCTTTAACAAATGCCACTTTCAAGTTCCATGCCTCTACATTTCTTATGTTACACTAGCTTAATTCCCATTACTTTTCTGCTTCATAGCACTTGCAGTTTGAAAGGGACCTAACATTCGGGTTCACATTATGATAATGAGGTTTCAAAGCAGTATGGGGGGATTAAGATGTTTGAAGCCTAGTTGCCGAATAAAGTTCAGAACTACTTGTAAAACTTGTTTGAGTGGTTAACAGAAGTGGTTTTATTTATTCAGTGCTCACGCAGCATTAATCCATATTTCATCAGGTACCCACAGTGCTGTAACTCTAGATATGACCTTGGGACTTAATTTACCCCATCTCAGTTTTCCTTATTAATGTGCCATGAAAGAGGTACATGAAAGATAGCCAACATCAAAGAACCTTTTCAAATAAAGTGGTTGATATGAATCCTCTGGTATTTAACGCTGTCTGTCAAATGTTTCAGCTGGTTTGCATCCTTTTACAAGCTATTGCTTGCTGCATTAATGCAGTTGTTTCAAGTCTGTTCAGAGTACAAAGGAGGGGTAGGAATATGGGAAACTTTATTCCTATTTCTTTTTGATTATATTTTCTTTAAGCTGTTATTTTTGTCTGTTAAGCTGTACAACTCTATTGATGACACATTTATGTACACACACCTACACACCTTAGGTCATTGGATGTCTGATACAGAAGGTAGAAAATAGTTTGGAATGTTTTGGCAAAAGGAATACATACCCGGTGGAAACAATGGACACATCTGAAATGTGCACTGAAGAACCTTTGTTCTGCTTTCATCTTTTTCAAGTGCTAGTGGAGTCATGTGAAGTCCTAAAGAATGAGGAAATAATTTGAGGAACAAGCAGGTTTAAAATGTGCATGAAAAGGACGTACTCAATAAAAACATTTTCAATTATGTAGTGACTTCCAGCCAAACTGTCCTCTGTCCCTTACTTAAAAGTTATTCTGTTGTGATTATTTACCTCAGTTCAGTAAGAACTCATAATCATACACAATTAAGTGAAAAATCACTTTGTATATCATTATATTTACAGGAGATAGTCCTGTAAATTGGAACCTCACTCTGCATAGACACTTATTCCTCCTGCTATTTTTGATTATTTATAACTTTAGTAATTAGTTTACTGTTTGGAATAGTATGGACTACGATAAGTGTCTGCATTTAAAATAGTATCCAGTGTTTTAACCTGGTACATCCAGAGTGGTATCTGTGTTGAGCTGAACCTATAATATATTCAAAAGGGGAAATTCAGAATTTGTTTTGGATTTTGAAGCAGCCCAAGAAAGCATAGATTCCTTCTGCCCTAACTCTGTTGCTTATTTCAGAAGTTTACTGTAGACACCAGTACCATCTCAAGCCATGTTTCTGAGGGGAAGGGAAAGAAATGGGTAAGCACTGAAGATAAAGTGGGACAGGTAAAATAGGAAATGATGTCTGGTTTATATAGCATGAATTTGAAACTTTTTAGGACAAACTTTCTAAGTGTTACAGTTGACACAATTGTGAATAACTTCACAGGTTTGAAGATGAGAACAGGGACTGATTTGGATTATGTCAATGTAGTTAAAGAGATTATGAAATCCTTTAAGTTCAGAGAAAGAGTAAGATAGATGTAGAGTCTAGACTTCAGCAATGTGAATGCAGCGGGTCAGGAAGTAAATGCAACTAGCAAAAGAAATCTAAATCTTGAGGAAGAAGTTCATTTTTCCAGAACACTAGTACATGTCGTTTGACTTGGGTCCAAAGCAATTTGTGGCAAAAGTGTCTTTGGGGAGGGGAAATTTATTCATGCAACTTCCCTTAGATATTTTCTCTAAGAGAAAAATCATGAGAACAGTAATACCAAGCAGTGACTTTAAAAGTAATGTATTCTCAATGTGTAAATCTCTTCAGTCTTTTAAAGGATGCTAAACACACAAAAACCAACCAACCAAAAATGCAAACAGAAAAAAAAAAAAAAACAACTTATGTAAAATTAAAGAAGATTTTAGGATGAAAAGCCATTAAACATGTGGCTGTGTTCAAGGGCAACTTTGCATACTGCTCAATTAGAAGTGTACTGATCCGAAATACACTTTAGCAAATTGGATAATGTGAAAAATTGATTACAATTATTCCTCTCCCCGACACCCTCCTTGCTTTTTACCAGGGAAGTCATTTGTTATGTTTCAGGTTGCAAAATCACTTCTCTATTTTTTCATTTTAGTCTGTGTTCCCCACTGAACAGTAATTTCTACACAGATTGTTTTCTTGTGGGTTTTTGTTGTTTTCAGATAAACAAGACATCTTTTTTTAAAGGTAATCAGCTAGAAGACATCTGGTATTGCAGTACAACAGAAGTTAAGTGAGGAGGGAGACCCATCCAAAAATATTTATAAACACAAAACAACATGTTGGAAAGGTTAAAAGTTACTGGGAGATGCCAGACAAAGGATATGCAATGAGCAAATGCTATTGTTTCTGTACAGAGTGTGCCCATCAGATCCCCTGGAAGCAGTTTTGTAATCTATGTATTGCACAAGGTATATTCATAGAGCAAGAGTGGGCATTCCGCTCCTAAAGCTCACTTAAAACAATCAAATTTTTGCCAAATACGTGTAGCTACGATTTTCATGTTCGGCATAGAACTACTCAAGCTATGCTGTGAGCAAGGGACTTCATTTTTGGGATGTGTTTTACTCAGCAGTAGAAGTTTAAAATGCTATTTTTACCACTTAACATTGTGTGGTGTTCAGTGATTCCAATCCAGTCCCCTTTCTCAGGAGCTTTCTATGATGACAATATTACTCCGACCTAAAATGTCTTATTAAGGGCTACTTCCAAAGCTTAGAAATTAAAAAGGACCTAACATATTTAAAGAAAAATAGATGGCTAGATTGCTGCAGTGAACTAATTCATTTGAGTGTCTGATACTTTTGAGGGACCGGGGTACCCATCAGGCTAAAAATAAACTTTTTATTTCAGACTGAAATGATTTGGGTTATTTTCCAGTGTGTTTACAACTTTTGAAGTTACTTGTTTAATTTCAAAGAAGGATTTCCAGAAAGATCTTATTTAGCAGACAGAACATAAGTCAGTAATTATAACATGCCCATTCTTCCCACAATGTGTTCTTACTGGGTCTGACATCATATTTCTCTGAAATACCTAATCACCTTCCTCCTGATGGCTGTTGACTCTCTCATGTGATGTTTGAAGTATCAGTAGAGATACTGAAGGATGAAACTTAAGTCATGTCTACATCTGAAAGGTTGCATGCAGGTCTCTGCTCTTTGTGTGCCACCTTGTACTTCTTGGCAAGAGAAGGTATTTTCTTAAGAGGTGTCTGAGTGTTGGCCAAGGTCTAGGGATGGCTCAAGGAATGCAAGAAGCCTTAGGAACTGTGTAGCTGATGGAAGAAGTGGTGCAGAAAGTATGAGGGTGCAGTCAGGGAGTAAGGGGCAGGACACTATGAAGGTATTTCCTCTAGACAGAGGCACTGAAGTACAGTATGTGGGAACTGTGTACAGCTTTGGCCCCTATTTGAGTTGTGCATTTCTCATCTTTTCAGTGCAGCTGTTAAGAGAACAGTTCCCTTTCTTCTTCTGCTCCCTCCCCTGTTTGTGAGCCTGAATGGATGGTGTACAGCTCAAGCTTAAAACTGAGGCTTGGACTTCAGCTGAAAAATATGACCTGAGAACTTATTACTGCTCCTCACAGTGTCTTTTGGAGACAGCCTCTCAACAGCTGCATCTATGTCTTTTCTTGAAATTGTATTTATTTACTTTATTTATTTTTTAGCTTGAGTGAGCTGAAGTATACTTGTTCCATCTAACTCCAGAGTATGTTTTAAAATGCTGTCTATTCATCATAAGGCTTAGAAGGTTAGGTTTTGGCCAGTTAACTGTAGTACACCATGTAAAGAAAGAGTCATGCTCCGTAGGCAGATAGGATTGTGAAGGTTTAATGATATCAGCTTTAAATGTTCCACAGCTGGTATTGGTACTGATCTCAAACAAGCCAGAGAAGCTTAGGTGTTTAGGTAAGCTGCTGCAGCAGTATTTTAAGATTTTCCAAAATTAACATGTAGGTTCCGTGTCTCTGTAGTTTTAGGTGGCTTTTTTATTATTACTATTTAAAGTAATTGCATGTGTGGTGACATCCATTTCTCTTGCAGTGGAAATGGAATGTAATCAGATTTTGATGTTACCTGTTCAATCAGAAAAAGGTAGATAGTCACTAAGCTGAATAATGGTAGATTTTTTTTTAATGCATTTTTCATTTGCAGACCATTGAAAATTCCCTGGTGACAGTGTAGAATTCACTTCAGAGACTGTAAAACCTCCTGACAGCAGACTGGTTTCTTTTGTGTCCTTTATGAAACCCTTGTAAGAAGCCTGTGAACCCCGGGCTAAAAACCACTGGGTTTGGACCTGAAAATAACAAAAAGTAGGAAGATACAGAACTTTCATATTTAAAATAGTTTAAATTGCACATAGAAAATCCTCCTCTCATTTGTATTTGCAGAACTTTGATTCTGGAAACTTGCAGTGTGGTTGTTGTTACCCGTGTCTGTGCATTTTACACTGATAGCTTTACCCATTGCCTGAGATGAAATAGCAGGGCTCCACACTAATGTGGTGTCACCAAGCTAACAAAATCTTTGCTTCTGAGAAGTGAATGTAAATTAAAACCATTAAAATGTGAATTTATGGTTTGTGTCAATATTGCTTTTCTAAAATAAGTGGTGTTTGGGATATTACTCTATCCTCCTCATACTTAAGAGACATCAAAAAACATGTGTTTGTGTGTTTTAAGTGACTTTGTCATGAAACAGTTGTTGAAATTGGGAAATTTTAACAAGTAAAGATTGTGGAAGTTCATTTAGTATCCTCACTATGTAAAAAAAACTCCAGCATGAATTACTTGTGGAATGCTGTTGGGAGCTAATATAAGTGGAAGCATCCAAATATGGTGTGATTAATACTGAGAACATCCAGATTAAAATTATATAAATACAAGATGTATCCTCTGATTTGTAAGGTACTGTTATTGCACAGTCTGACTGTTACTGCATTTGGATAGTGTTTTGTCTTCAAGTAGACATTCTCTAGGAACATAATGGAGAAGTAAGCATTTTTCCATTTGTGTGAGGTTGACAGTAATATGTTTTTACTTAAGTAGAGATTCTGCCAAACTTCATACCAATTCATTTGTGAAACCACATTTGGTGTTCTGCATTTCAGCTCTTGGCTTCCTTTACTGTTGTGAGATGTGATATATAGATTTATTTATTGTAACCTACTGTGCTGTTATCGTTGATGCTGATAGCAGAAGCTTATATTAGGTGGTTAGATTATGTCTAGCACTCTACACTAGACACCTTAATTTCAGTGGTTTTTAACTGTCGGAGTTACTTTCGGGGTGAAATTCTTCATCCTAGATCTCTGTTGGAGAGTGTATATATGTGAGTTGCACATATTTCTAAATAATTGGAACGTTTAAAGAAAATATGCACGAATGCTGTCATTAGTGGGGAGAAGTTTCTTTATTTGATGTATCAATGCTGTTGAGATCTGGTGAAAATAAAAAGTTTGTGGGCAGATCCAAAGTTAAGACAGAAGTCTTCCTCTGAAAATGTGTTCAGGTGTGTTTTGAGTAGTAAACCTCAGGAAATTGGCACTTGTACAGCCACTAACAAATTCCCCTAGTACCAAGAAAGCAACTATTAGGAACTTTGATTTTCTAAAAAAAAAACTTGGCTTTTAGGGAGACTTTAAAATTAAACATGACTTCTAGGTGTCTGATAGCCTGAGAATCTTCCAGGACTGAAAAGTAAATCCATGTCTATCTGTAAAGCAAGGGCAGGGCTCTTTTCCTCTGCAGTTACATAAAATTGTCATTTCTATTCCCAGTTTCAGGCTATTGGCCCTTAGAGGCTTTTGGCAGTGCAGGAGCACATGCTACTTGTGTTGCACCTTCACTTGTAGTAATTCTGTGTGACAGCTGAAAGTGAGGGCTGTGCTTCCCTGGACCTATTTAACTTTCCTTATCAACAAAGCATATGGCAATCTTTAAAGCTTCATGAATGACACTGAAAGAAGCCACAGCAACAGGAGATACTTGAGCATACTTCTGATGTTTTCAGGGCATGAGAGGCAGAGAATATAGTCATGCTGTGTGTCTCAAAGGGCCTTTGAGTAGGTTATTTCAGCTTGAAAAGAGATTAGATTTAGATGACTGCAGTGTCAGACAGTTGTAACTGAAGGTGCCTATTGAGGATAATTCCATTCTATAACAGGATCCCAGCAGTCCTGTCAATGATGTGTAAGTGGAGGGAAGAAATCACCCATTTGTTGCAGTGGGTGATACGGAGGTGAGAAAGAGTGTGTCTGAAAGGAGACATCCAAAAGCACAAGCTGTGTGAAGTACCTTCTTTGGTACCAGGTCCTCCTAGCAGCAGCAACTGGGAACAACAGGGAAGTGGAAGGGAAAGAGCAGGGAGGAGAGAGGGATGCTGGTTTTCCCATTCCTTTTCAATTTTGGGAGATTTGTATTGCTTTGATTTCGTGTACATTTGTAAATATAAATAATTATGTCCATCTAGCAGTTCTGTACATTAATTACTTTTCTTCAAACACCCAATGCTCCTGAAAGCAAATTTGATGCTCTTGTAAAAATAATGTTTTCACTTGAATGCTGTTTGCAATGGCAAGTAATATCACAGTTTCTAAATGTATCAGATTATTTTATGTAACAGCAAATACTCTTCAGATAGCTCAGTTGTTTGTGGAGCTTTCTAAATAAAAAAGCTGGAGGTGAGGGGAAGATGTCCATCTATATGCAGTTATAGTTATTGCTAATATTAAACTGGCTTTTCACATAAAAATTCTCTCTCAAACCTGATTTTTTATATTTGGTTAAACATCTTTGGCAGCTAAAGCAACATGCCTACTGCCTGTTTAGTTCTTTTATTGGGTTGAACGAGAGCTAACATTTGTATAAAATACATTTTGACATTTGAATTTGACATAAATGTTTCAGGGAAACAGTTTAGACATGCATCCTTCATGGGTGATTCTCTTGTCAGCATTATGATGTTGTACTGTAAATATACTTTGGAAGTGGGCTTTCAGTAAAATCAGTGATGCATTTATTACTTGTTCCTGGTCTATTTTTTTCTTATAGTCTACATTCACAACTCAAAGTTACTTTGTCACTTTTTTTTATTTAAGTTAATTTCTAGAAGATAGTTTGTCATTTTTAAGTAAATCAAACTGGATATTCCTGTGTTACTTTTTCTCAGTGATTATCTCTCTGCTGAAGTAAATGTTAACTCTAATCTTCTGATATAAGACTAAATAGAAAGAGACATTGTCAATTTGAATGTTTTAAAATGAGATAATTTTGAAATCATGATCTAGTATCCTTTATATATCCCATTTCTGTACTTAACAACAAAAAAAGACTTTTTAAAGGAATGCTTAAGGCTGTCCTCTTTATTCCTCTTGTTTTCCCCTACTCCTATAGGCCCTGACTGTCTCTGCCAGCATCCTGCTTCTCTCTTACCTGTCTGTCCACAGCTGCTTGGTGCTTCCTTAGTTGTAGCTTTCTCCTTAGAGAAACGACTGAATGACCCCTTGGTGCTTCTGGAGAAGACCACTCACTGCAAAGGCTGTGCTGCGGATCATTATGAGCAGAGCAAGTTAGGGGAAATTATTTTTCCCTTTTTTTTTTTTTTGATAAAGCAGTTACAGTAGGATGTAGGTTATTTGCTTTCTGACTCTAGCAGTAGTGTAATGCTTTCTGATTGAAACAGGATTTTGAATAAAGGGGTTGCTCTTGTGCTACACGAGGAGAAAAAAAAGTGTTTGCATCTAATTCAGAGCAGAATCTCTTCAGTTTTATGGTTTGAAGGACATTTCTTCTTTATAAAGTGAAAATACAGGTTAAATGTTGATTGTAATGTCTTGTGTAAATATATTGTGCGGTTGATTGCTCTTTTCTTGATCTCAAATACCAGCATTATGAGACCAAGCTAATTTGTGGTTAATATTAGGTTGTGATAAATTAAGAATTTTAATTAGCACAGTGAGCTTTGGGGGAGATGCTTTCTTTTTGTAAATTGTCTGTGGGTTGTCTGAAAAAAAACCAGTTTTTACACTAAATACAAGTTGAAGCTTTTCATTATTGAAACAGCATCTCATGTTAAAATTTTAATGGGGTATGTATGGTTTAAGTTCCTGTCTAGTCCTTACTTATAAAGTATTTGTGAGTTAGCTTCCATTTGATTTAGAGACAAAATACAAGTTTGGGGTTTCTCCTTTACTGTGCCATAGTTGATATAATTAAATTGCATAAATCACATGATGCTTGTGATGATGGTGATGATGTGAGCCTTTATGAACTTCAGAGGAAGTTAACACTTGGAGCTTGTGAAATGTTTGTCATGTCCTGGATTTGGGCTTAATCAAATCCTGAGAACCAGAACAGTTTGTGGTAATAATTTTAATTTCCATTTGTATTTTGTAAGAAAATGTTTCAACATCTTGAACAGAATTCTGAACATACTTGTTGTTGGCTAACTTTAGTAAATAATTTTAATACATGTTCAGTGGATAAGGAATTGGCTGGATGGCTGCATCCAGAGGGTAGTGGTCAATGGCTCAAAGTCCAGGTGGAGATTGGTGACAAACGGTGTCCCTCAGGGGTCCGTACTGGGACCTGTACTGTTTAACATTGTTATCAATGACATAGACAGCAGGATTGAGTGCACCATCAGCGAGTTCACGGATGACACCAAGATGAGTGGTGCTGTTGATACACCAGAGGGACCTAGACAAGCTGGAGAAGTTGGCCCAGGTGAACCTCATAAGGTTCAACAAGAGCAAGTGCAGCGTTCTGCACCTGGGCTGGAACAATCAGGCTGGGGAAGAGGTGACAGAGAGCAGCCCTGCAGAAAAGGACTTGGAGGTGCTGGTAGACAAGAACCTGAACATGAGCAACCAGGGTGTGCTTGCAGCCCAGAAGGGCAATCGCATCCTGGGCTGCATCAAAAGAAGTGTGGCCAGCAGATGGAGAGAGGTGATTCTGCCACTTTGTTCTGCTCTGGTCA
>JAAGNO010020744.1:0-12194 GCA_033439905.1 Ceryle rudis | reverse complement strand
AAGATGTCCCTGCTCTCAAGCAGAGAGGTTGGGCTAGATGACCTCTAGAGGTCCCTTCCAACCCAGACATTTCTATGTTTCTGTGTAGTTTAGGAGTATTTACATTGCCTTTTAGGATTTTATTATCCTCTCTGCAATTTCATAAATTGGTAGGGGGAGGGGAAAAAAAGGAAAGTAGCAATGAGATCCCTTAATGAGATGAACTTCTATTTATGCTTAGACTTGGAAGTCTGCCTTTTCTGTAGGGGAAAAGATTTAATGTTTGGGGCTTGTTTCTCTGTGGAGGAGGAACTTGTTATCCCACCTCTGCAATGGATGTAAAAAAATCTTTGAGTCATAAGCTGACCAGTAAAAGCCATGGCCACAATGGTCTCTTGCAGATCTCGATTGTGGTGTTGCATGTGACGGTGTTGGTGTGTGAGTGTGAGCTTCATGATGCTCTGGCTCAGGGCCACAGAGACATTGATGGCAGTGATAGTACTGGCCTGTTTACCAGGGGGAGACTGAGGACGAGGCTTGGCTCTGCCACCTTCCACACTATCCAGCAGAGCTGAGCAGGCGCCTGAAGGCAGAAGATGCTCTACCGTATTAAAGGGTGCTGCATATCCCACCCTGGCATATGTTCTCCATAACTCCCTGTATGAGTTGTCTGCATCAGCCAGAGCACCCCTAGGGTCTTCAGTGCTGCACTGCTGTGGAGTCTCTATCCAATAAACTCTTGTTCTCATCTGGGATAATTATTGTTTTAATGTTGTAGTCTCTTTTTCTATAGCCCTGATCTCTAAAAATTAGTATTGTTGGATTTTTTGTTGTTGCTGTGTTTTTTTTTGTTGTTGTTGTTGTGTCTGTATGGTTGAGGGGTTTTTGTTCAGTTTTTTTTTTCTTTATTATCAGCAGCTGTTAGTTATCAACTGCAAGAATAGTCTTAACAGTTTAACATCAGACACTTCAGAGTAAGTGAGTGTACTCTGTAGTGCAGGAATCAGTAGGGCACCCATTTCCATTCACTTCATTTTCAAACAGTTACAGGTTTTCTTTTTACTTACAGCATTTGAGGAAGCTAGGATTGTTTGGTGAGTTTTTGGTGTAGCACTGTTTGGGAACAAAGAGCCTTGACTCTCTAAATCTGTTTCTCAGACACTGTTCTGGGGTGTGCATATTATACTCTTCTGAAATGTGTACATGGTGCTAAATTTTTAAACTGAAGTTCAGAACTTTTTTCAGGTTATCAAAACCTCAGTTGTCAGCCACAGAGGCTCCAAGCATTCCTGTTAATATGTAGTAGGTTTTGGAGTCTCCACTCAGGGAAATATTTAAAACATGACTGGATGCAGCCCTGAGTAACTTGCTTTGGTTGCCCCTGCTTTGAGCAACACTGTTAGACCAGCCAATCTCAACAGGTGCCTTTCAACTGCTGCGATTCCTTGGCATTCAACAGTTTCCAAAAACTCATTCCAAGACCCTCGCTCTTTGTTACTGGCTCATCTTGCAGGATCCAGACACAAGAATTTAATGATGGATCCAGAGAAGTAGGTGTGGAGTAGGTGCCCATTGCCCAAATGGTAGGGTAACCGTGACTCTGCCAGCATTTGCAGGCATAGGCTCTGATCATCTGTGCTTTCTGTATAATGCTCTCCAGGAGACTCTTCAGTTGAGTTCCAGTGCAGCTTGCTTTCTTGCTGCCCAGATAAGAATTGGCAGGAAAGCTGTGAAATAATTTGCTCTCTTTTTTAAATAACATATGTGATGAGGAGGAAAAAAAAAAAAAAAGGGCTTTGAATGGGGAAGGAGGAAATCAGTAGTTCATTTTAGGGCTTTGGTTTTCAGTAGAGGTTGGACTGAGATGGATTTATTTATTTATTGACATCCAAGACAAAAACTGAATATGAACTTCTGGGGCAGACTTTCTCACCTGTTAGTAAACAACACAGGTGTAGTAGTGAAGAAGAATGACTCAACTGTTTTGCTTTCATTAGTGCCTTTATTTAATATTGTATAACTGTGACCTGCAACTTCTCAAATGTTTTTAAGAGTTTTTCTTATTATAAATGGGGAGGGGTCAAAAAGAGACCCAGTGTGGTTAACAAATGCATGTTCCAAGATTATTTTTCTGCTAAATATTTATAATTGGACTCATGATTAATTAGATGTATAAATGTGTTAATGAACCTTTACATTGTTGTAAGATATTTTATTGCTAGAATTGTAGGTGAGAATCTGCTGCGTAATACACTTATGACTGGAGAATCACTTTGAAAGTCATGGTGTAAAAATTAGAACATAAAATAATTTAGCTGTGCTTTTTATGATTTAGATGTAAGTATGTCTCTTCAAAAAGTAGATAGCCACCTCATCCTATGCTTTCCTATTTGAATAACTTTAAAAAGACTATTTTATATTTGGGGGGGAGGCTAAAAAGGAATTGATTAAAAATGAAGCATGAGAAATTTCAATCGAGAATAGTAATTTTTTTAAAGTGTTTGTAACTGGATGAAAAATGTGTTTTAAATGAAGTGGTCTTTCAGCATATGTTTATGCCAGTTCTGGTGATATTACTCATGGAAAGTCACCAGTGTGGATCTGTCACAACCTGAGGGAACAAATTATTCCCTTTTAAGAGGAGGAGGAAAACAAATACAGCACTACCTAACTGAGCTTTTATTTCACTAATTTCAGATACTTAATTTTGTCAGGTTTTTTTCCCTCTTCAGGTTACAGTCTTACAGAAGAAATTTGGTTTTTTGTAAAAACATGCAAGTCATGAATCCATTTCAAGTTTGCGGTGATTTCGTGTTAATTTTCTTTGGGTTTTTTTTTATAATACAAAATGAGACAGTATCCATTTTTAAATGGTTAAAGGATAAACAATAATACACCTAATGTTTAGCTCATTTTTATTTGGAGATACATTTGTTTCAAACTAGCATCTCAATGTAGATGCCCAGCACTTGCAAATGATATCAGTAAAATAATAGTATTTAAAACTGTGACAATGAGGAGCACCAGAGAAGACAGGAAAGAAGTGGCCTAGAGGCCATAAAAGAGAAAAATGTATAATTTAATAGCAAAGCACTCAATCTACTTATATTGCTCTACAGACATTTGTCATCTTAACTTTGTCTGAGAAAAGTAACTGAGCTATTAAAATATGTTTGTTAAGGTAAAGCAAGCTTAATTTTTTTTTTTTAGCTTTGAATGAAAAATGTTACCTTTTTCTGAATAATGGTAGCACAGCCATCGTCTTAACTTTCCTTTTTTTTCCCAGTCTGTTGCTATAATCCTTTTTATGCTGTAATGCTGAGGTTCCCTCAGGAAATGAACAGATTTTGCTAGAAGCTCTAAACTAGTACCTCAGTTTTTCAGCCTTTTTGTGTAGTGAAGAAAAACAATTTCCTTGATGGACAGAATGGAACACTTCTTGATCAGCGTCGGCTTTGAATAGTCGTAATTTAGAGTATGTTAACATGTTAAAGCAAACATTTTTTCCCGTATTAAAAAAATGAAACAAAAAAAGCCCACAAAAATAACAACAGATAAGGACTTAAAAAATTGTAAGACCAGTGTCATGATTAAGTTTGTAGAAATTATTCTTGAGAGATGATAGCAGCATATAATTTTGATCAGGTCTCCAAAAAGCACCATTTACTTTATGTAACATTTGTCTCCAGGATGTTGAGCTGGAGAATAAACACAAGAGGTGAATGTATCTTGTGTGAACTAAAGCAGATAGCTTTTTTTTTTTTTTATTTAGGTGAAATCTAAAGTAAGAAGAAAGGACGTGGCTAGAAAGATGTGGTCACAGTTTTCCTTAGTGCTTAATACCTCAAAGATTTTCCTGCCAGCATTCATTCTGATTCCAGGATTCTTAATTTATTTTGAGTTTCTTTGTGTGGAAAATCTGGGTATTTTGGAGTTCAACAAACTTATCCAAGAAGTGTCTGTATGTTAAAAATATTTAATATAATGTCCTCAGATACAATCTAGATGTTAAGATGGATGGGGAGGGAACAGAGAAGAGCAGCAGTGGAGGTTCAGTGATTCCCTCCTACCATGCAGGAAGTCTTGAGTACATTGTGTTGCTGAGCCCTAACAGAAGGGTTGACTCCAGCTTCCCATGTGGATCTGGGCTCGGGAGAGGGTAGTTTGCTAAGGAGAGATTGAGTACTTAAGATCTGTGGTATTGTAAGAAGGGGGAGAAAAGCAGAATAAAGACTGACTTGAGCCAATGCTGCAGGCCAGAATTTTGCATCAGTCAGGGCTGTGGAGGCTGCATGGCAGCACTGGCCAGGCTGCCTCCCAACTGCCCAGAGTGAGCATTAAAGAAAATGACAGTTGCTGGAGGTGCCATTCTCCAAGAGGCATTTTGCTCCATATGTTGTGGTCTTGTCCAGTTATGCTCTACTCAGGGGACAAAGTCTTGGTGAGTGTTAGCATGACTCTAAGCTCCAGCCTTTGGTCTGGTTTAAATAACTGTGTTTTAGCCACAACAGTTGCTGCATCTGTGTTCCCTGTTCTATCAGAAATTATTCTTAGAGCAGCTATAGCAACTGAATAGCATGTTGTTGTAGCCATTCTGGATGGCTTAAAACTGACGATTCACATGTGACTCTTTATACAATTTTTATTTGACAAAATCTGAATGCTCTAAGAAGTTCACTGACAAGCTGTTTGAGAGGTCTGTATTCACTGGGGAACCTCACCTTAATTGATCATCAGTGTCCCACAAGAAAAGGGTCAAGTGATAGGATTTCTTTATAGGTATATATATAGGATTTCTAGGTATTTCTTTATAGAAGGAAATTTTTTTTTAAAAAGTGTTATTTGTTCCCAAAAAATTAGTTCTTAATACTTTTATAATGCTCTAACTTGAATAAGTATGTGTGAACATGAACTGTGGCGTTCCAGGGTTTTACCCTTTGCCTTTGCAATTTCTAAAAGCAGACAGGATGGGTCTTATCTCTTGCAAGATCCTGAACAGCTGGATGAAACACCAGCTTTCACTATGTGCTACCACTGCAGAGGGTTCTGCTTGGCTGATCTGACAAAGAGCTGCTGGCAGGACAGCATTGGTGAGAGCCACCTGTGTTGAAACTTGGAGCTTCCTTTGATCTGCTGTGTTTCATGGTGTTGGGTTGAGCTTGTTGGCTTCAATCAAGATCTTGAGTACTGTACTGAACAGAGGCTAAATAACGCTGTGAGTTGAGCCCTTTGGTGTGGAATGATTTTGCCAGGGTTTTGGGGGAGCAACATGATCTCTTTGGACTGTGCCATGTTTTTAATGTGCACATCTAGGCAATTTAATTTTGAGAGTCTCTACAAACACATGAAATGTGTTTAACATTATCTAGTGTTTATCTTCTTTTTGAAGCATGACTGCCAGTATTGTTTCTTTGTCTCCCTGTGCCCTCCTCCCAGTGGGTAAAAAGAGGTTAGGTAAAATCTTGTCATGTTCGTCTGCTTTTTAGTGTTGTATATGCCCTTTGTTCCCTTGAGGTCACTGGGATGTTTTAGTTGTGTAAAACTGAGGGAATGCTGTCAGGATTGGTCATGAAATTATAAAGTGTATTCATAAGGTGAATACCTGTTTTCAGCTAAATTTTTATCTCAAGTTCCCACTAACTACAGTAATTAAAGTAAAAATAAATTACTTAACTGCTTTTTACTTAGGTGGTTAACTGGGAAATAGATTTTGGACCTGTAGTTCAGATTTAAAAGCTCTCCACAAGAGCAGAAAGGAGCTTCAACTCCAGCTGCTTCATGAGCAGTGACAGGACCCGTTTTCTGAAACTGTCAATGAAAGCGAGGGGGGCAGTCACAGGTGACTGTCACCTTCAGTCTTGAGACATGCCACCCTAGGTCTTTCACTTTTCACTGCAGACATGAGACATGTATTTTCTTCTGGGGATGAATCCGCAGCACCAATTTTGTTCTGGTAACAGCATCTGGCACTAGATTGATTTAACAGGCTCTGAGGTTTGCTCTTTTCAGATATGCACTTGTACAGCAGCTTCTGTGCAGCTCTGACATGGCCACACGCTACTGTTGTTTTTTCTGCCTCCTAGCACCACGTGTGAAGCTAAAGCTCTTTGACACCTGCCATTTGGACCCTTTTCTTACTCAAAAATGTCATCATTTTCAGACAAGATGAAGACAGATATCTGATCATTCTTCCCTTTGCAGGGATGTTCTGAGGGCACGGTTTGTACACAGATGAATAAAGAATCCCTGGCCATAGCTATACAGTTAATTTTGTTAGTTTAGAATGGTAAGTAGTTTTTTGGTTTAGGGTTTCATAGAGCTATGTTTTATATAGAAGAAATTAAAGCATGGTAACTTGTTATGTCGTGCAATAATTCTCAAACCTATTTCATTCAGCAATTATCTTACCATTTTAATGGCAGGAAATTTCACACAACTTCTTTGGGGGAGGGTAATGATTGTAGCTGAGGAATTGAAATCTGAAAATTTTGAGCTCTTGTAATTCTGTAATGAGTTAAATGTTTTATGTGGGATGTATTTTCTGCATTCATCCAGATGTAGAGGTTGGTAGATCTGGGCTGCATTTTCCTAAGTAGTAACATTTTTTTAAAGGAGAAGCTTTTAAATCTTATGCAGTAATTGCTTCCCTCCCATATTCTTGAAGCCTCTTTCGTGCTGACAAATAGGCAATCAGGTTGTGTGGCTCAGAACATAATTGTCCTTAAGTTTGAAATATCCTTTTATGTTTATTACAGGAAAAAAAATGATCTTAGAATGTAAAATCAACACAGAGCTCTCTTTTACAGTCCAAAGCAGTGAAAGTCAAAAATGTTGGGCTCTGTTAGCCCTAATGTTTCCCAGCTTGCAGGGAAGTTGATAATACTTGAAGAGAACTGTATCAGTAATTGCATTTTTTTAATATACTTACTGATTTTTCAGTTTGATATACCTTTCTTCTGAGATTTGGATACAGGTCTTTTTACTTAAATGGGCTTTGATTTCTTGTACTCCTTTTAATTTCTTACAATTACTCAGTGTCGTGTTTTATGTTTTAACTGATGTTGGAAGACTATAATTTTGTATTTTAAACCATTAAACTTTTGCATATTGTTCATCTGAAAATGTGGTCGCAATTCTGTAGCGAAGTTTAGTTCTGCATAAGAATACTGGAAAAATGGAAAATCAAAGATCATGCTAAGACAGTGTTATTTTAAGATAAGTCTCTCTTATTTGAAGCAATGATAGAAACTGTGATTAGTTTATCTTGCTAAACACTGATAGGTACAGGCCTAACTCTTTTCAGAGTCTACAGAAGAGGAGAGCTACACTCTATTCCAGGAAAGCCATCAGCCTAACTGGTGCTAAATCATTTGTTTCTGAACAGGGGCAATATAATCCCTAGTGCAAGGATGGTTGCCTTGAAATTCTGTCTCTTCAGAAGCTGCTTTATAAGGTGCTTATCCACGGTCCCTGCTCTATGGTCAGAAAGCTGTTCTGAAAGTAGGGTTTGGTTTTTTGTTGTTGTTTGCTTTGTTTTGTTTTTTGTTGGTTTTTTGTTGTGAATTCAAAACACTAGTTGTAAGCAGAATTGCAACTAATATTTTCTATGGAAGCTTACATGTGGCTGAGGAACAATGCAGGGTCTGTATCACTGCTTATCATTTGATATACTGCCTGAAGATACTCTGTGAGCTTACCTTTTTGTGTGGTTGAGAGCTCCTGAGCAGGAACTGCTCTTTAAAACTTGTCATGTTGTGTTGTCCCCCTGCCACCCCGCTCTAATTGAATGGCTTCACTGTGCATTGCTGTAAGCTTTTCTACAGTATTTTTGTAACAGAAGACTGTAGCACCTCTTACCTAGTGTTAACTGATTTTGGAAGGTGAACTTTAATATAAGCAAAACTTGTGTAGTATGTATTAACTAGAGGAGTTCTGTAGATTGTTAAAACTTAAATCTAAATCTTCAGATTATTTAAAAGCACAGATGAGTTTCATGGGGTTTGGCTTGATTCTGTTGAATAATGATTTTTTCCTAGTATATTTTTTTGAGATTGACATCTTCCTTTGCCATAGCACTGGCTCATTAGAGGTTGGGGAAAGACTAGATTTTTAATTTAATCTTGCTATGTCAGAATGAACAGGCTTTTAAAAATCTTTTCAGGCTTTTTTCTCTTTGCATACATTATTGAGTATATACCAGAACCTTTTTATCTTTCATTTCCATGACATATGTTCCTTGTAAGAAGAAAAAGTAATGGCTTAACTGTGCCAGAGCCAGGGTCTATCAAGCCTGGTGTCCTATTGTTCCTGTGGCAAAGATCATGTGGCTGAATTAATCACAGTGCCTTGCTAAGCCTCTGTGGGTCTGCAGTCTTGTCAGTGCCCATGATGGGAAGAAACCTGCAGCTTACCACTGGCAGTGATGAGGAGTTGGAAGGACTGTCAAAGCTGCCTCTGCCATGGGCAGTGTCCTGCTTGACAGAAGAGCAAAGAGTGAGACACAAGTCAGAATGCAAATAGTGGTGGTATTACTGTTTTGTATGAAGAGCTTCTTTGACCTCCCTTAGGTAGTTTCCATTAGATGCTACAAAATGAGTATGTAGCGAGACCTATAAGAACAGATGCAGACATCCTATTTCTCTAATACTTCCATAGCTCTCAACCGTTTCTGGGTTTAGACTTTTCTGTGACTTCTGTGTTTTCAGTAAGGCTCAATGGATTTTTCCTTCTCCTCAGTCTTCCCTGCCCCTCTTCAGTTTGTTTTTAATTACTAATCTGTCAACATAATTAAAGCTTGTAGCATTCCATCAAATGTAACATTCTTTTCTAGCGAATGTTCTGTCATTTTAATTAACTTCATTGTTCTGTCCTTGGTAATTCTTAAGCCAGTTCTTTTAGCAGCACTGTACTTCTGTCCTTTGTGGGACCTCTATCTTTTGTTGCCACAAGCTTAAGAAGAATATATTTGTCAGTCAATATGTAAAAAGTTGGGTTAGAGGAGTTAACCACAATACGATTTTGAGTAGGAAGTGAGTTATATTTTTGGCAGATGAGCATTTTATGACCAAATATGAAAATCTGGTCCCATTTTGAGGTTGACGTACCCTTTGCATTTAGAGTGACCATGATTTTTTTTCAAGTATTAACACTGGTCTCTTGTACTGGTATTGTTTCTTAAAATGTTATTATAAAGGTTTTGAGTTGTAAATCAGGCTTTTGGAGACTGTAGGAGCAGCAAGCTATGCAAAATTTGGTAAAGTTTCCTTATTCTATAGGTTATTAATCCAGTGTTACCTTTGATTGTGGGGAAATTACTTCAGTGTAATAGTCTGAAATGTTGATAAGGTTCATGAAGATGCCAGGAACCTGCATCCTTCTTTAACCCTAGAAGCCTCTAGTCTGATACATCTTTTTTTTTTTTTTTTTGCCTTTTTTTTTTATACATACATTAGATTTATGCACATAGTTTTGTGAAGAATTTCAATGAAAACTTACTACCTGACAATCTTAGGTTTTAAAAAATGTGCCATTACATGAATGTACATGAAACTGTAATATAGCTAAACTGTTGGTAACTCTAGTTTGTTACGTGTAATCTCTATAATTATGCATTTTTGAAAGTATGAAATTGCTTTGATTTTTAATGTAAGTATAATTTTTTGTCTTCTACAAGAAAGGCATTTTTCATGTAAAAATTAAGAGATTGAAAATCTGAATGTTTTGAACAGGTCTTGAAATTATGTTTTCCTACCGAATACATAATGCTTATATAAGATGAGTAAGAAAATAAGTTGCTCTACTAAATGTTAAAAAGCTCCTTAAAGTATTTAGAATACAGCAGTCATGGTCTCTAGCATAAAGCTGAGGGCCCACCAGGTGGTGCTAGTGGAATATATTTAATGTTGGTTTAACAGTCCTTAAAACTGTCTTAACAGCTGTGAATGAGATGGGTGCAGTGTATGAAAACTTACTTGCTGTGCAAGAAGCCCGTTTGTACAGTTGAAGATTGTAAATTGAAATATTGTGAAGTGGCATGATTAACTGGCACTTTCACTTTTTAAAAATTGGTTATAGATAATGAAGAAACAAACTTATCTATAGGATGGCTCATGTGGGGAGCAAAAAGTATGGAAGCATGGTCCCAGATTCTTTACCTGCTTTTTTGTTACTCCAGAGAGCAATTTATTAAACTTGTACATTCATGTAGTGTAAGCATATCGTACCATGACCACTTGCTTATTTATCTACTAAATTTTGAGCTTAAATGGGAAAATAACTTTATTAAAAATGTTTTAACTGTTGCGATTTTGGTCAGAGCAAGAATCTTTTCCTCTTAAGGAATGCACAGAAAAAAGGATCTTATTTTATGAGGGGGATGGGGAAGTTTTCAGTTTTCTGTTTTAATGCATTATGTGGCTTAAAAGGTCAGAGTAGAAACAAATTCTACTTCTGAATTATGTATGGTTTTTAGATACAGTTTTTACCAGCTCTTATGGGGGCTTTCTTTTCACTTTCTTGAAAATTGGACCCTTTAAATAAAGGAGAGAAGGGAAGGTTAGAGAATGTTGTGGACCACAGTAGTTGGGGGGGGGGGGGCACAACATGGACACATGGACCACACCACACAAAATGTCTGTGAAATAAAGTGACTGTCTAGTTAAAAAGCAAAATCAAGAACAACTGTAAGCAACAATTCTCAAACCTGTTTTGCTTGTAATCTTCGTATTGTAACCAAGCTAAATGTTTTAGCATTATGTGTGCCAGTGTCACATAAGTAACCACCTCACTGTAGCTAAAAAGAAAGTAAATAAAACCACATGACAGCCACTAAGAGGTCTGTAAAAATTTGGTTGATTATGGTTGAACGAAACGGAGGATGATTTCTTTGGACTTTGTGGCTCTACAATTTACTCTGGGTAACAAATTTATTTACTGTCTTAGGTGCAGTGGTATGGGGTTCTGCGTGAGCGGGAAGTCTTCCCCCCCCCACCCTTTTCCAACTCTGCTACACCAAATATTTCATAAAATAACTGCATGAATGTACAAAACCATCTCAGAGTGGATGTCAAATATCCAGTGTATGCTGCTTCTGAAAGTGCTTTTTATGTCTTGTTTTCCTGCTTGAAATAATTTTCTACTTGGCTTCCCCCCTTCCTCCTCCACAGTGTAAAAAATCCTCTTGCACTTGAGGAAGGGAAATGTGCTCTTTGCAAGTGTTTTTCACCCAGTCTGAGTTTGATTTTTTTTTTTTTATTTACTCATTTTAGGAAGGAGTTTTTGTACTACCTATTTTAAAATTTTGCTTGATACACTACCACAGAATGATAGTATTATTGTAATCCTCTATTGAAAATTCATTGTGGCACTTATGAGAATCAATAAAAAGTCGAGTGTTAAAAGTCCCATCCAGGTCACTGTTTTTTTCACTGCCTAAAATACTGGGAGGGATCAACCAAAAAACACTGTGTCATATAATACAGTTTATTGTATGGTATTGTAAAAAATGCGTACAAAACACTGATTTTTGTTACTATTTTAATCTATGTGTAATATTTATGTATGAAACTTAGAAATTGCACAAGAGAACTTTTTGAATCTGTTGGAATACAAAGATTGAAGAGTGATTAGTGAAAATCTGTTGGAAGTATGTGCTAACGCGTGGTTTTTTGGAAGCAATATCCAAAAAGGGAGCACTTGCCAGATGCTGCCTTTATAAGATGTGAACAGGTTAAGAGATACAGTCTGCTGCATTGTTCTCTAAACTACCTGTTCATCAGAAAAATCAGTTTGATGAGGCTTCTGTCAATATGTTTGGTTTTCCTGCAGTTAGATTTTTGTGATATGGCCATATTTCTGAACTCTGTTACGGGACTGTTTTCTGAATATCATTTTTAGTGAAGGAATGCAGGTAATACTGAATCTAAAATCATTTAAATGGCTTCTTTTTAACTTGCCCTATTCGGCTGGAATGAGCAATTTTTTTCTCTGTTAAACTGGTTATTTGAATGCATCTAGAGTTTTGCTAATACAGAAGAGAAGAGGATTTTATTCTGTTTGTAATATTGAAATGTTCTTTTGAGTTTCAAGTAACTGTAAAATCTTACCTGTGTATATAGCACTCCGAAATCAGTTTTTGTGATTGTTTGGGGTTTGGTTTGTGGGGTTTTTTTTTGGGTTTTTTTTTTTTTTTGGGGGGGGGGAGGGTTAGAATCTGT
>JAAGNO010020743.1:0-36809 GCA_033439905.1 Ceryle rudis | reverse complement strand
CTTTCCCGCCCCTTCTCCCCCCCCCCCCCAAGCCCTTATCATTGCTGTTGTGAAGATGGTTGTAGTTCAGAAAGCCGCTGGTCTCAGTGTCTGAAGAGGCAAATTGAAGCATTGAGGAATGTGTGAATTTGCTGAATCTTACCTCTTTTGCTTTGAGGGGCAGATAACCTTCCTAATAATTATGGAAACAATGCCGATAAGTTGGAATACCATATTCCAAATGTACACAGTTTTTGATGATATCGAAGTGAATAAATCCGGAAACTATCTGTTGTATTGGCGCTGTGCCTCTGCTGCCAGACTGCTTCTCCACAGCTGCATGGCATCCCTACTCCTGCAGCAGAGAACAGTTGTGTTTCTTCTCCTCCCTGCCGGCTGTCAGCTCTTCCGCTTACCACAGCTGGACCATCCTGCAGCTCCTTGGTCCTGGATGAATGAGAGGACTGCTGAGGCAGAAGGATATCTTACTGGAAGAGAAGGGTGTCACAGTGCTGCTGCTGCTGCCACCTGTGTACTTGCACCGTGGGATTCAGTTCTGCAGCAAAATTGGGTTGGCAGGTTGTAAGGGATTAGTGATGAATCTGTTAATTACTAAAGATGTACTAACCTCTGATCTAATGGGCTGCAACAATATCAAGCTATTTAATAATTACTTCATAGTAGAAAGCTCACTGCTGGACTAATGAACTGGGAGCTAGGTCTCTTCTTCCAGAGCTGGAGATCTTACTTCAAGGAGTGTGGCACTTGATTGAGGGGCTTTGTTTATCAAGAGAAAGACAGACAGAAGGGATTTTCATCAGTGTCTTTGCTATGAAATGTGGGAAATGGAAATATTTTTGTTTGAAACTCTTTGCAACTTTATACAATTCCATTCCTCCCTGGAGTGTTAATTTCCATTTTAGATAGCAGGGAGCAAATTAGTTAGATGAGTGCTTCTAACTAATTCTTGCTTCTGTGCTTATGCCATTTCTACCATTCTAGTCAACATATTGAATAATTTGATGTCCACATGTTACTTTTTCCCTGTCATTTTTGTAGCCCTAAGGAGATGATTAAAAGTGCATGGTTTACTGGTTTGGTAGGGTTTTGTTCTAAATGTGCTTGCTGGTCTGTGTTAATTGAGAAGGTATGTGGAAGAAACACACCTAACACATGAATCGGGAGCTGTGAAGTGTCATCCTGACCTTCTTATGGAAACAAAAGTTGTGAGAAAGCTCTCTCCCCCACATAGCCTCTACAGTTGTAGTAGTATTGTTGGTCAGGCTTCTTGTCCTTTATTTAGTTTCTAATTGTTGGGGTTTAGGTTTTTGAGCATCTCACAGGTAAAGACCAAACATGAACTTGGCCTGATACTCAGGCATGAGTCCACATAAAAAAGCAAATACAAACCTGATGTGTTCCTAAGAGCCCTGTGCTAAGAAGAAGGTAAAGAATATCGCTATTCACTATTTAACCGTAGTGTCCCAAGACCTAATGGTTTTATGTTGCATATATCAGCACTGTCAGGAAAAGAAGAGGGAGCTTGTACTAGAATAAAGAGGATTGAAGAAAGTGTTCTGTAGAACTGCCAAAATATCAAAAAGAATGGTAAGTCTTGGTGAATAGATTCCTTGTGACTTCTCACTGAAGAGCTGCATCTCCAAGGAAGTGGAATGAAAAACGGTAAAAACTACGTAGCATTCCAAATGAGCAAAAAATTTCAGGCTTTAAGATTTCAAGGTATACAGTATATAGCAGGAACTTTCAAGATCAATTAAGTATACTTTAGTCTTAGTATTTCTAGCATTCACTTTATCCTTTCTGACTTAAGGCTTATTTTTTCACATTCAGTGAACTGTAACTATTGCTTGCACTCATTATTTTTGACTGTGCCGTGCCAGCTGCTGGTTCTCTGGTAGACTGCAAAGGAGAGGAAGCAGCACTGGAGCAATGTAGGTGAAGCACAATGATTTTCTTGTTACTTTCATGCTGCCCCCTTAAAAAACAACAAAGAGAAAAAAAAAAAACAACCAAGCAAACAAAAAACAAACCAAGAAAAGTTTTTACTAATTGTTATTACAATTATCAGTGTGGACTTAAAAGGTAGACAAGTCTTATTATGTAGTGTGCAGTTTGACTTAAGAGGTCAACTGAAGATCATTGAATCTGTAAGTTAATGTTTTTGCTTCTTTTTTTGTGTGTGTGTGGAAAGAATCCACACAACATCTTTGAAACAACTACTTCTCTGATATCTTAATACTTATTCTTGCTTTGAGACAAGTAAAAATGGATGTATTTGTTTGTACAGTTAGAAAAAATTGGCATAATTTTGTAGCCACAGTAACCTAACCACCATCTGTTACGGTTCTTCCAAGATCAACAAAACAGCCATAAATGCAAGTCTAACATTGTTAATCAAAACTGTAGTGATATCCTACTTTTTGCTTAAGGTAGTTCCATCCAAAGAATAGATTTTATTCATATATACCCATATGTCATGCTTCATATATAATGTGTATATGTACATAAACAAGCATAGATATAGGTGGAATATAACCTGAATAACAGGAGGTGGAAAGAGTCTGCTGTTTACCAGTCTATGCTTTTGATAATCATAACAATGCTTTTGTTTCTCTAGTATGAGAAGACCTTAGTTTGAATAATCAAACTGCTGCTTGTAGTTTTCCTGTTTTTAAAGTGATTCTTTGGAACAGAACCCCTGCTTTATCTATCCATGATGTATCTCCACTGGTTTATTGTATAAACTGTATGTGCTTTTGTGGTTATATCAAAATCTTTGCTAATCTGTGTTGCTGCTAAAGTTAGAAAGACTTTACAAAATTCTGTAGACAAATTTTTTTCAGTTATGTAATGGGATGATTTTAGTTTGAAGCATAGGGACTGTTAGGTCTTGATCTGCTGGAAAAATATTACAGAAATGGAAAATTAACTCCATTATAACGTGTGGAAATGTCTTTCATTAAAATAGTGGCTTACTAGTTACCAATAAATGACTAGAGTGCATGAATGACTGTCTGATTTTTTTTCTGGAAAAAGGGGAGGCTTTTTGGAGTAGAGTGTAATGCTGTCACGGTTTAGGGTCAGCGCAGCCCACTAGGCCAATAACAGATGCTCTCTGTTAACCCCCCTCCCTCCCAAAGAGGAAGAGAAAGGGAATAAGGGAGAGAGACTGAGCGATTGGAAAAGGAAACTAGAACAGCCTTAATGAAAATGAAAATAAGAATAATAAAAATAGAATATGTACAAATATATACAAAACCAGTATGGAACCCAACCCCCCTGATGGTAATTACATCACCATCACCCCTGATGCTGTGGAACAGGCTCTGGGGGAGTCCCAGACTGGGCCCAGCAGCAGATAGGAGCTGTGTTCAGGAGCTGGATTCTGCTACCGGATTCAGGAACACACCAATTGGGATCGAAGGCAGAACAGACAGAGTCCTCCTTGGATGCTCCAAGGAAGGAACCAAAAGAGGACTTGAGCCAAGCTGAGCCAAGCTGGCAAAGTGGTCCAAGAGGGGAGAAGAGCCCAGGAGCCCCCAGAAAGATGGCAAGTGAGCAAGCAAGCAAGCTATAGACCCCTCCAGATCCCTCTGCTTTATAATGAATATGACGTATATGGGCTGGAATACCTCGTTTGTCAGTTTAGGGTCACCTGCCCTGTCTGCTCCTCCTGCAGGTGAGGCCTTTTACTTTCTGCACCCCCAATGTGGTACACAGGATCCAGCAGTGGCCTTGGTCTGCACACCAATCCTTGGTACTAACTCTAAACACGGGGTGTTATCACTGCCAGCAGCAGACACTGCCTGGGAAAACAGGCTGCTGACTTCAGACAGTGCAGTTAGTGAGAAGTACTGAACTGAAAAGTAAAATCACTGAACAGAATTAGTTCTGTTCTCACTCAAACCAGGACAAATACCCTTCAAATGCTTCCTAGCAGACCTCTAATGCTGAGAGCTCTTTTCATGGCTGTAGATATAAACAAGTGTTGTTAATTCAGGTCTACACTTTGAGGTAGTTTTTAAGTACAGGTTTTTTTGAGGATGTTAATTGTATCAGTCGGTATGGCTTCAAATGCTATATAAAATGTCATACCATTAAATATTTAAAAAAAATGTGCAAAAGTAGCACTTGCTTCCTTAAAGTTCAGTTTCTGTGGACCTTTCGTGTTGTGGTGCCAGTAACCCACACAGCTGAATTAATGCATCTGTGATACGTATGATCTGTCATTTAGCTTGGGACTGGGCAAACTGCTGTTCTATTTACTATACAAAGATGTCAGGTTTGATTACTTAGGTTGAAACAGGACTAATCCCATTGACCCAAATTCCTGAATTTCTTTTGTGCAAGTGAAATCCAGCTTCGGCTTTTCATTGTGTACAACAAGTGACTCATATTTAGAATGTCTTGGAATATCTAGGATGTGTATAGCAGGAAGGTAATCTGTAAATATTGTAAAAGCTTCTGCTGAAAATGTTACATGCCTCATATGAATTCTGTGGAGTATTAGAACTCGGAAATGAAAGAGTGCTACATGGTCTCCTTGGGCATAATGACTCTTAGTTCTAGGCAGTGCACAACACGTAAGATTTTGGAGGTCATAAAGAAGAGAGCCTATCATAAACAGTCTACCTCTGTAAAAAGTCTGGCTGCATTGTTTTGAAAGAGCTTTTCAAAGAAACCTTTTAAGAAAGAACGGTGCACAAAGGCAATGTATTCTTTGTAGCTCATCTTATTAAGAAGATCAGAAAGGTTGTTGGAGTTTATAACATAAAGCATTTCTTTAAGAGAAGCATACGTCTGTATTTAGATAGATATTTATTTATAGTGTGTGTGATAAATAAAAATAGGTTTTGGAAGTGAAAAGTCAGCGAGGCCAGGAGTCGGCCAAGTGTTCTTTGGATGAGCTTTGATGTGACCACAAGAATGAAAAGAACAGATGCTATTAAATGCTATTAGATGTTTAAGAAAGGATTTGGAAAGAAGCACATTCTGTATGATAGGATAGATTACTGTGATGCCAAAAAGCATCTTTAATTTAAAAGGGATAGGGGGAGGGAAATAATCTAACTGAACTGTGAGTGTATCGAAAAAAATCCAGGCTTCTGTTAGAAACAAACTTTGACTGGAATAAGTCCTTACAACTTAATTGGAAAAAAAGAAGAGTTGGTGGGAAGGAAATGGAAATATATTTTAATGTGAATGTTTCAGTTTACAGACTTTTTGGGTTGTTTGTTGTTTTGGGGTTTTTTGTTTGTTTGTTTTCGATCACTTGATAGGACAACAGAAATAGCTGTATAGAGTCAGATCCGAGGAGTGCTTACAGAAGAAGGTAAAAACTGGGCAAAGATATAGAATATTCTTCCAGCCTAAGAATTTGCAGCTCAGGGACTTACTGGTGTTGTTTTGAAGTGCCAGAGACTGAGGTCTTAGAGTCTGAGATGGATATCTGTTTTCCCAGTTTCTTTTTCACTGTGCACTGTTAGATGCATTACAACATTTTCTTTATTATTTTTTTCCCCCCCTCTGAAATATTAATGATCACCACTCTAGAAAGGGTTTTGTTTTACATGTGCAGTACCACTAAATCCCTTCCCATTATCTTTAGTTTTCTGAAGTCTTTTTTCCAGTAGGAATGAGTTAAGCCTTATAAATGCTTTTGTCTTCAATTTCAAGACGGGTCAGAAAAGGAGCTGATTTGAGAAGAGTTAAGTGACATCAAGATCAAATCTAAAGTAAACATTTAGAACTTGTATCTGAGCTCCTTGGCTTCAACCTCTCTTACTGTCAGGTGTTTGTTACTTTTATGTGGATTTTTTGTACCTGTTGTGAAACCTTTCTGCAAACTTTGCTGGCACTATACCAGTAACATATTTGATTAGGCAAACTGTGATCTGTGTTGTAAAATAAGAATATTGCTGTTCATGTCTTATGAAATATTGCATATGAATGTCTTCTATACTTGGAGACCTGCATATACTCACTTTTGAGTGCAGCTCTACAGTGTTGCAGGTATAGGTCAATGTCAGGTTAATCCTTGCTGTTGGAGTTCATTTAAACAAGGTTTAAGGGAGAATATATTTTTTTTCCATACAGTCATACTCTGAAGCAAGTAGTGATTTCCATAAAAGAAATTATAATATAAAATTGCGTTGTCCAAATGGTCTTGTGGAAGTCCATTGCATGTGTTTATACATTTTAGGGTTATTTTGAGTGATATGAAGTGACTGGAACATGTTCCCTCTCATGTCCTTCAAACTAAAATTGTTTACTGCTGTCTTTCTGGTGCAGCTCTGCAGTGTGCATTTGTTTTAATTTTAAAACGTTGACCTAAAATCCCAACTATGCCTGATCTGGTGGTTACAATTAAATTCAATTTTTATAGAAAGTAAGCACAAGCTTGCTGAGATTCTTCCTTCCAGAACGTGTTAACAACACTTTTTAAAAAAAGTAATATTTACTTGTTTCAGTCCTTCGATTTAGTTTTTGAGTTGTTGAAGGTGGGAGTGGCAAAACACTTATGCCTTACAACATCCTTTAGGAAAGTTCGTATCATAATTTAAAAGGGAACAGTCACTAGAATCAGAATAAAGACACCTTTCTGGTACAGCTGCTTGCTTGCATGAGGTTTTGAACACAAGGAGCTTCAAAGCTGTTGAAGGTGGGGACTCTCTATTAGCAATACAGCTGGCTGGACCTTCTAATTCTATAAATTACACTTATATGGTTATTAGCTTATTTTGAGATTCTGGTTCCTACTCAGAGTTTCCAAGTATGAGAAGAGGAAACTGAGATGCTTCACTGCGTCATTACTTAAAAACCAGCACCATCAACTGTGTTGTACAGCAGTGAAGTATAGAGTGAGTCTTTGTGGTTAGACTTTGACTTTAAATTGTATTACATTTCCTATTTTTATTTTGTTTGTAAAGAGGCTATGTTTGTATCATTTTATTTTCCCAGGCTCTGACCGAAGTGAGCTTCCTCTTTGGTGCTGACTGCAGCCATTTGCCAGCAGAGGTATATAACCTTAAATACAAGGTTACTGCAGTTCGCCAGGAGAGGGACACACAAGCTTGAACTGCTCACAGATGACATGACCAAATGCTTCTTCTAAACCAGGACTTGCTGAATTTCTTTAGAATTCAGTTTGTAGCTTGTTATCGGGGTCAGCAGTAGAGCTTGTAAATTTAGTCATTGAAGTTTTTTGCTGTCAAGGCAGTCAAAAGGCCTTTCTCTATCAGCTTTATGTGGTTTTGTTGGTTTTAATATCCTGCTGCAGGAATGTTTTAAAATTGCCTATATTCAGTAAATTTTCTGTTGTTTTGCATATACATTTTTATATGAAATATTCTCTTCAACTGGGAATAGTAGCCTTGGGCCTAAGTTTTGTTAGTCTTGTACAAGCACAGTATACAATGAACTGATGGATGTTGTATGTCTTGCCAAAATGCTTTAGTATCATAAATGGTAGAAAATAGTGACCATAATTGTTGGGTTCTAGGGTGGGATTTTCACAGTTCTTTTTTTTTTTTTCCTTAATCTTCTTGCTGTTCTTTTAATTGATTTAAGTAAAATTCAAAGAAAACAGGAAAAAAGTATTTCCTACCAACAGACTTAACTGCATGTCAAGGTATCTGTGGGCTAAATGTACCTATCAGATATGCTTTATAATTGGTAATGGATATTTGACTCCCACTTGTATATTTCTAAAAGCTTTTATTTAGATGCTGCTTTTACTGAAGTTCAGTGGTCTGCCAGCTTAAATGCTTAAAGCTGTTTTGACATCTAAGCAGAAATTTTGCTGTCCAACAGTGCTTCCTAAATTATCAACTATGAGTACGTTAGCGATAGTATTGTATGCAGTTCATCACAGACCAGCCTAGCAGTAAAATTGTTTTAACACTGATATCTTAGAAGCAAAAACTTCTGCCAAGGAAATCAGTAATTTGTGGAAACTCCCACTTTAAGTGTCTACATGTATTTGGGGCAGCTCCCTTTGCAATTTCTGCAGGAATAAGACTGTGGCAATCATGTTTGTACTTCTCTTCAGCTACGTGATTTTTTTTGTTTGTTTGTTTAGTTGTGATCTAGTTCAAATTGCTCTACGAGCACTGATGAAAGGTATCAGTTAATCGTAACCATACATGTATTTACACTGTCCGTCTGGTTTGAATAGTAAATGAGAATGGAAGTTTTGTCTTGGTAATGTGTCATTCAATTTATTTTAAAGAAGCATGATAAGCAGCAAAAATGTTCGAGAACTTGCTTTCCATTTTAAGTGTTACTTACACCAAGTGTTACCAGTATGGTCTGACTGGCATAGATTTGACACCCAGTTAACTTGCTGGGTGAATGCTCCTATACTGTTTTGAGGAGCCTTTTGATTTAGTAGAAATCCTTTAAACTTAACTTGAAAAGCTACTCAGAATAAAGCTGCCAACATAGAAAATACCCTAGGATGGCTGTACTGGTATTAATTCAGTCCTTATTTACATCAGTATGAAGTCTTAGGTTATTTTTCAAGGCTATCTGATATAAGACAATCTGTTAAATGATAATGTTTTGCTATTGAGAGCTTGCAGAAGGTTATTCTCTTCCAGTTGCACAGTCTAATTTTTTTTTTTTTACAAGCTGTGCATATACCGAAAATACTTTGAGGCTCTACTTTGGTCTTTAGATATACTTTAGATGTTTGAGCAATATATGACATTAACCATATCCTAAAATCAAAGTCAGTATATCATCCCCTAGGATTTGTGCCAAGCTGGTGAATCAACCAAGAAAAGTTACAACTTGTGTTTAAAATTGCTATGCTCTTTCTCTGAAGTATGGCTTATTTATTGCAGAGCAGTGCTGCCTGCCTTCTTTGAAGTTCCAAGCCAACAATGTGTCCATAGATACTTGGAGTTTAAGAGCTGTGGGATATAAATAGAAACTTAGAAGTTTTTTGACCTGAAGTATTCCTCAGTTTTAGATTGAATATACGTTATTAAGGCTTCAGCAACCTTTCTAAAATACATGTAAAGTAAAATATTATTAGGCTTCTTTAGCTCTTCCACAGTAAGCTGAATAAGGGAAAGATAGTTGAAGTTTAAAGAATAGGAATTCTTTTGGCATTGGAAGAGTATTTCTGGAAGTTCTGGCCTCATTTCTCCCCTTTGTTGCTGATTTTGATTTTTATTTTTAATAATTCTGCAGATCGCCCACCAGAAGTAATTCTGATGCATGGTTAGTCATATTTTAACAGAACTGCCTTACCTAGCAGATGAAGAATTCAGGTGAGTAGTTTACACTTGCTCTTTTACAGTCTGCAGTTGTGGAGTATACAGTTGACAAATATATTGTCTCTCAGTATAGTGGATTTGTTTCCACTGGGATCTAGAAATCTGGAACTAAATTAGTTTGGTCGAATTAATACAATAATAAACCTCACAATCTGCTCAAGCGTATTAAAGTCAGTAAAAATTTAATAGAATGTGGCCACCTTTAATGCCTCACTAGGCTGTAGGTTTTATGGAAATATATAATGTATGAACTTTTTATGTTATTCTGAGTGAAACTTGACAACTGAGCTGACTACTTGCTGCAGCTGAAAGAAAATGGTTTTCATGCTATTTAAATATTTTTTGTTGTTGCTTGGGTAATTTTTCTGCCTTGCCTTTTGCTGTGCTTTTCTCGTGCTGCTTTTATTTACAGTCCATTCTTGCCATTTCCTGAAAACTAATCAGCAAGAGGAAGCTCTCTTGCTGCAGAGACAGCTCAACCCTTCAGCTAGACTAGTGAATTTATACCAGCAAGGACAGCATAGTGCTAGATGTGTATTTTATTGCTCTTGCTTTCTATTAACTAAAGATAAGTAGGATTGTTTTGACTGTGAGCAAAAGCTGTTCCTAACAACAGCAGATATGATTGGCAGACTTCCTCAGACAGTGGTCCTGCTGGAATGAAATGCAAAGGTTGGTTCCTGATGCTTTGGTTCTTCCTTTTAAGGCTATCTGAGTGAAATATCATAATACTGAAGAGACGAAGTAACTCCTTTTGAGAGAAATTCTCTCTGGGCTAGCTTGGTGCAAGGCTGATTCTCATCACTGGTTTTGTGGGGACAAATGAAAACCACATAGCAGAGTTTCTTGTAAGACAGGATTTTGTGTTGTGAGTAAGGACATACTTGATACTCTTTCACTTCTCTTGACAGGCATGTTAATCAAATCCATAAAGGTTTCATGTCTCTCAGACTCTTTGTTTTTGCAATTTTGAAATACAACCCTTCTAGACTAAACATTAATCAGAAAGCTAAGCTGGATTTTCATTCTTCTGAAATGGAAACATCTAAAATCATTTATTTATTGTGTTTCTCAGCTGAACACCAGCTTATGTGGGGGCATGTGTGAAATGACTTCTGTTCTAACTCTGTGACCATCTTGATAGTGTTGGAAATCACCAGAAAAATCAAAAGGGGATCTTGGAACTTGAAATGAAAAATCCTGTATTTCTGACAGCTGAAGTGAAGAAAGGGAGAGGACAGCATTGGAGAGGTTACAGTGGAAAATAAGTATTTCAGGAACATGTGTTGGATAAATGTAGTATAATTAAAATGAGACTGAGGCGAAAAAGCACGGTACTGTAGTTGCATGATTCTGTGGGGAATGACAAGACTTAGGTGTGTCATACTAGACAAGGGAAAGAAGAACTGATTACTTTTTTTCCCCCAATGTTGCATATGCTCAAATGCTGTCATTTTGATTGTAGCTTTTTTATTGAGAGGGAGATAAAGGTTGCAAAGATGGTGATGCAAGCTTAGAAGAGTGTGCTTAGCAGAGTACTGGGGGAGGAAAGGTTGCTTTAAAGGTTTGTGTGTTAATGCTTCAAGTCTAAATTGGTAACTGATATTGTAGCGGATAAAGCAAGTGAATTTAGTTCACAAACTGTTAAGATGTAGTCCCTTCTACATCTTTTCTGTGTGAAAACTCTGCTAAGGAAGCAACCGAGACCACTGGATATTGCTTCTTATTGAAGAGGGCTGGGATTTTGTGTCGATACGCTGATTCCTTCAGCTAGCAACAGGTGTGTGATATTCACGGTTTGCTTCCCCTTCCTACGTACCTTGGTTATGGAAGGAGTGCAAATGGGTGCACTGTGGTGACGACTGAGAATTCCTTTTCTAGCCAGTAGAGCCATTGCCAGTATCCAAAATGTTAGCAGCATCTGTGCTTTTTTGTGTAGTTTACAAAAAGAAAAGACATTATATAGAAACATCTTTGTTCTACTTTGGAGTATAGATTTGCGTCCATTTCCCCAAAAATACATGAAGTAAGCATTAGTTGGCATATTTACCCATATAGGTTTTGTCCATTATTCTGAAACTTACTAGCTGTTTCTGTCTTATTTGAACTTTCTAGCCTGGGCTGTTAAGTTTAATTCCAGAGAAAGTCAGTGAAACACATGAATCCTTTTAAGAGCTCCAGGTGAAAATGAGTGTAAATCAGCAACATTTATTCGTTATCAGTTGATGATATCTTGTCACGTAGAAATGTTGCTCTTGTGTTGTAATCCCTCGTGTGCTAATTTTATTGTCTTTTGTGGTTTGTGTAATGTCAAATGTACAGGCAGGACTGGCTCTAAAGCATGTATATGCTGCAGAATCTTTCAAAATGGCTATTTTTATTTTCTTGGGTTGTAGAGGGAAAGACAGGCTCTAGCTATGGGGCAGCAAACAGAGATGAAATACTTACCATAGTTCTGTGGTACAGTGCAAATACCTGAAGCACTGGCCACATTTCTGAGCGGTGCCTCTGCTGCTGTGAGAGGCTGAGCACACTGTAAGAAAAAAAAAAAAAAGAAAAAGGACTTTCTTTTTCTCCCATGGGGAAGCAGTTAATTGAAAGGTGAGTAGGAAGCAAGTGAGTACTGGAAAATCCCCTCTCTTCTGGCTCGCTGTCTGACAGAGGTTTGAGGTATGCAGAATTTGATTTACAAGCTCTCTGGGAAGTTGGGAAATCTGACAAAGATAGTACTGCCCGCTAACACTGGGGGAAACAGGAAGTAACAAAGGAAACAAGTCATTGCCTAGGCGTCCCTTTTGGCCACAGTGCAGTGCAGATGCACAAGCGGTTGGGGCAGGGTTTCTTTTCCTTTTGTGTGTTGAGCACAGAGCGGCTATCGCATTCACTTTCAACTCCATAGTGCAGAACACGGGGAGAAGTGCAGAGATGTTCCTGTCATGCCTGAGAGGGGCCATAAATTATTAATGGCTTTGTCATCACAAAGGAAACAATCATTTGGTGAAGCTGTCAGCAGAAAAACTATGTGTCGATCAGGCATGGTCACCAGGTTAGTGCATATTTGTGGCTTGTATTTCTGTCATTTTTTGTCATTAAGGTAGAGAGTGGACTAAAACTAAGAGTAGAATATGGTGTCTGGGGAAAAAGCTCATGCAGCTTCAAGGGTGCAGAATTGAAGAGGGAAAAGATGAAGTAAGTGTTGGTTGAAAATGTTTGCCAAGAAAAAAAAGCATGTTGAAGCAAGTTAAACTGGGTAAACTTACTTACAACAAGAGTATCTCAATCAGGCATAATTCTCTGTTCCCTTTGTCCTGTAAAGTTTATTTGAATTTGCAGTACTGGTACTGTGCTGTTAATCCTTCTGAGACTAGTGTGAAAGGGGCTGTTGTAAGTATTAAGAAATTGAATGTGTAGCCAAGAAAGTAGGAGAGATATGGAAGAGTATTTCAGAAATACCTGGGGAATGGTTAATAAATGGAAAAGAAACACAAAAATTTTGCAGAAAGGCGTTTTAAGAACAGTTGGTAAATGTTTAGATGGCTGAATTGGAGAACTAGTTTTTGTTTAGAATTGCTGAGAGCACATTGGGGAAGGTTTTGTTTTGCAGTTTTGCTGTATGTAATGCTGCCTCATTTTGGGCTAAGCTTTTTGTAGAGACTGAGACTTCAGTCTGCCTCTCCATTATACGAGGAATGCATGTTTCTGTAAGTTAATATATTATATATGTAATATGTTATATATTCAGAAGGAAACCAACATCTTGCTTGGTTAGGTTTTACCTTCAAAATAGACTTAAAGACTAGCGGTTGTGAAATACTATGGAGTTTAGAAAGTTCTCTGACATAATTGGCATAGAGATACTTGTTACAAACTCAGATCAAGTTTAGGTTTTTTTACTGCAGCTTTGGAGTCTGGTTTTTATTTGTTTTCAGCATGATCAAACTGGGCTCCAGGACAGACCATAAATATTGTTATAACAAGTGAGAACTTATAATACAAAGTCTGGCAGCTGTAGTTTCAGAGATGAGGGTAGTGTGTTTTTGTGCCTCTAAACTAGAAAATGAGGAGATGATCACATCTGCCATTTATTCTGGTGAAGTTAAGCAAGAACTGGGGACTCGTGGATCTTCCAGGATGCAGTCCTTAGTTGAATCAGCTTGTATTTGCTTTAACTGGGCTGAATGCCAGTAGCTTTTATGGCCAAAAGGTGTAAGTGTTCTTCTATAATGTAATGCAGATTATTTTTTAATGTGGCCAAATGTTATTTTCACTTGTAGATGGACTTCTAGTCTGTGAAATTCTGCCCTAGCCTCCAGTCTAGCTATTCTGTGTATGCTGACTGAGGGGATAGGTTAAAATTACTTCACAGATGTATATGTTTGCACACTACACAATAACAGAAATTTACTCATTTGGAAGTTGAGCCTGCTAACAGTATTGTTATGAATCAGAAGGAACTTCTGCATCAGATTGGCATTATCTGGGTGACACAATGAAGCGTGTAATTTCACATTTTTTCATGCTGTTGTGATTTTCATGGTACTTTATTACAATGAACTAATTTTTATTTTAGTGTTTGAGAAACTTGTGATAGACTTGGACAGACTTTATGGATACATTAACAATACACTGCAAAATGGTTTGGTTACCTTTCTTTCTGAAAGACCAGTTTTTATATATGAAGTAATTACAGTGGTAATTGTATAAGCTCTGTATCGTGCTCAAGCAGGCTAACTGCACTGCGCTGTCTTTCCAGAAGCAATGCTGACTGATGAAACAAATCCTATCAACTGCTTTTCCACCACTTCTCCTGCTACACTCTGAGGCCTGTCATCTCCCTCACAGGCACAGAATTGTTATGGGGAACAAAATGAAGCAAGGGATTTTGCTGTCTGCTGCCATACTCTTCTGGTTCAGAGGGTTCAGTGTGATGCTGTTTCAGTGGGAGAGAAGGTTGATTCCATAGCCACTGATAATGGGGTTTGGGGCTTGATGTAAAACTTAATTTAAAAATATTGTCTAGTCTCCTGGCGAGTGGAAAGAAGAATAAAATGAGCAGCTATTACTAGAAGCTTGCACAAAATTATGCATGAGTAATGTTACCTTCCGTTTGTAATGAAGGACAAGTGCCCAGAAAGGGAGCATGGCTGGTTCTGATTGCATTTAGTGCAATGGAAGAAGTCTCTTCTCCATGGAAGAGACTCTCCTTATGTATCTGGGGTGAAAATGTGTAGTGGGCTCTTTGGCTTGTAGTGAAGAAATGTCACTGCATAAGAAATAACTTGGAAATATCTGCCTGGTTTTAATGATCATGGAGCTAAAAAGTCTCTACAGTGACTTCAATGCTTGTTATCATTTATACCTGCTAATGCAACATCAGTCTGTTCTTTGAGTCGTGTATTAACAAAATTATAATGGGAATATCAAGAGTAGAAGGAACCTTTTCAGTGAGCTAAAGCAACCATATCGTAGATGCTAAGACAAGAAAAAATCTTAGAGTTCCTGTTTCCTTCATCCCACACCTATAATAAAGATCCTGCAGTTACAATGTTTTGACAGCTTTCTTGCAGCAGCTTGATGCAAAATAGCATCTAGTGTCCTTCCAGAGTTGCTTTGTACTGTCAAGAAAAGAGGAAAAATCTTCTTGGGACTAGATTCAAAGTACTTAAGTGTATTTTAGAAGCCTAACTCAAATGTTCCAGGTTTAGAGTACTAAAGTCCTCCCTATGTGTCTGCAAGTGAAAGTGCTTGAGGAGCCGACAGATGCAGTGGGGAGTGCTATCAGCCACAATGAGATCCAGAAAATTGGCATAGCAGCCTCTCAATCTATTAAAAAGCCTGGTATATTACTTGGGCTCCTTAGCTGTGTACTTGGTTGCATGTTATTCAGCTGCATCTCCTTTTATTCCCTTAGCTGGTATGGGGAAGTTATGAGGTTTGGTCTCTATTCTCAGGACTCTTCTATAGTGAGGAGTCAAAAGTAAGAAATGGTCATGAATAGAGGAAGCAGAACCTGATACTCTGCTGTCCCTTCCCCTTAGTTAAATCCTGTAGTCATCACACTGCAGAAATGGATTTTCTTTTTTTTTCTTCCCCTACTTGCTCCTCTGCTTCCAGAGTTGTGTTTTTTGGTTTTGTTGGTTTTTTTTTTTTTCTTTTTTTCCCCGTCTGCCTGATATTCTGGCTTTTCAGGTGAAGGAGAAAATGCCCCATTCAGGCATGCTGTAGTGAGTAGTCGAACTAGTCTATTCCTGTACAGAAGGCCAACATGACCTAGTCAAATATTTGTGTGTTCTGTATTTACCTAGGTGTTTGTCATTGGCTTCCTAGAAATCTCAGCCTAATGGTTGTTTTGGATAACCTCTCCAAGACATTTAACTCCGCCTCTTCTGATATGTTTGCAACCTAAGTACATAACACTGAAACAGTTTTCATACCAAAGGCAAGGTGCTTAGGCCTTTTTTGTTCTGTTCTTTGTAGTAAAGGCACACAGTATTTGAGGACTTATGATGAGTCTGAAATTGTTGGATGGCACTCCGATTGTTAGAGTTGGTCAAGAAAACTAACATTGGAGTATGTTTGTCTGAATAAAAAGGTTCCATTTTTACTTAATCTTTTTTTCCTGAATGTAACTAGAAACAGACTGAAATAATTTAATCATAAATGAATTTCTAATGTTTGAATGTTGACGTGCCTGTTCGACTTGCCTTTGCGTTCCTCTATTCGAGTTTTCTGCAAGATGTGGAGAAACAGTATTTTTTGTGTGTGTGGTGTGTTTGTTAACTTGTGTTACCGCCTTTTTCCAATTCTTAATGGCTTAAAATATTTTTATGTAGCCTCTTCTTCACACATTGCTGTTGCTAGAAATTTCATTGGGGTGAGGAGGAGGAAGGAACAACTCAGTCTGGGAAGATCTCAATCGTATAGTAAGAACAGGGATGAAATAGCAGAAGGAAGGATATAGCTGAATAACTTACCTTCTGGTGAGCAGGAAGGTCCTGGAGGAAAATTAGGAAGCCGTGGTGCCTTGCAATGTCTGCTGTGAGAACCTTTCTGGGACCTTGGATCCTCTCTTCTCTACTGGTGCTTGTGTTATAACACTGGGGACTAAGACCTAATTTTTATGATTAAGTTTTCTAGGCTGCATAGAGAATTTGAGTTCCAACTGTCCTGGTAGAAATGACACAGTAGGATTTTTAGCCTAGGTCCTTTACCAGTTGAAGAAAGAAAGTTCTTATAGTGATATATCGGACAGAAAAAATTCCTAGTTAAGAAACTAATTTCTTTGGTAACCTCTTTAAGATGACAGCAGGAAGAGTGGCAACTGTAAATGTGCTTTGTGGAGCATGGCATTAGTAATTGGTCTATAAATTAAATGGAATCCTGCAGTAATCTGAGCTGAATTTCATTTGCACAGGATGATGTCACATATGACATCTAGTATGAGATGATATACTAATGCTTTCATTCAGGATAAAGCATGTAAATATAAGGAGTAAGTAGTATTGGATACTGCAGTTACCAAAATACAACCGTTGATTCCTTCATTGTGAAGAAAACTACATTGTATGTACATGTGTGGCACAGACCCTTGGAAAAGAACACAATTTGCTTTCTAATCACCTGCCTGATAAATTCTCACAGTGTTATCTGAGGCATTTTAAAATATAAATGCTTAAATAACATTTATTAAGCACTCCTCCATTGTTTTGATGACTGTCAATCACTTTTGAGAGAGGTATAAAAATAAGTCGGGACTTTCTGCACCATGGTTTTTTTATACATTACAAACTTCCTGGAATCTATGAGCACCCGTCTGTGCTACATACTTGACTGCTGAACCATGTTAGTTGTTTGGAAAACCTGTTTAAGGAAACAAGCTTTGTTTCTCATTACTTATTTCTTAAAAACAGTTTAAAGCTTAGATTTTGCTTTAATTATTCTAAATTGCAGAACAATGACCTCACAGGAGCAGGTCTGGCCAGTCCCAATGAAGGCAATTGGAGCACAAAACCTTTTGACAATGCCTGGAGGAGTGACCAAATCAGGGTATCTTCATAAAAAAGGAGGCACCCAGCTGCAGATCTTGAAGTGTAAGTTGGATGAGGTATTAAGTAAATTAAATGTTTTAAATGCTTGCCTGTGGGGTCATTAACACATTTCATCTTAGCAGACTATTTAATGAAACTTCCCCTTTGTCTGTACTGGATTACAATTTTACTGGAATATATTTATGAAAGACCCATATTGAAAGAATTTCCTTGAATTGTTTTGGAACTGTAAATCTTAGATAATAAATGTTGTTGATTTTATTTTACTTGGTTAAATCTCTTGTCAAGTCCTTCACAAGTAAGATTTTAAAGACAAACACAGATTCCCGAGATATGTATCAATTTCAAGTATTTTTTCCTAAAATAAATTAGCACTCATTTTTTTTCCCCCAGTTGGTTATGCTGTACTGGAAAAATATCTCCATCTCCTACTGCTGTTGTGAAATGGAAATTTTCTCGCTGCCAACATTAGGCTGTACTTGAGAACAGTAATTGCTTCTGGAATCAGTATCTATTTACATGGAGAAAAGATAATATTTGGGGTTTATTTATATTCTATTCATTTGCTATCCCTGTTTATAACTAAAACTATACTTATATAGTTAAGGACAAAGATTATCGCCTTTGATAAAGGAAGGCGTGTTTGCCCCCTTAGGAAAAGAAAATAGTTTTTTCAGCAGCTTTATATACTTGAGGTGAAAGAAGAAAGGGAGATACTGTCATGGGTTTGCGATGGACATAAATATATATTTGTAGCCTGTGGCTGCCTTCCTCCCAGTTTGTTTTAAGTTGCATTCTTACATTAGCTTATTCCTCTAGTAAAGGAGCGCAGGTGGAGGTCAGACCTGCAGTGTCTTAGGCTCCTTTTGAAGTTACCAAATCAGCTGCCTTTCAAATGAGGGAAGCAAATACTACCCTTAGTCCTGAAACTCCGTGAATGGACAGCTTTACCATCAACTGATCATCAACACGCTGTCACTTAACTGGTTTGTGCTTTTTTTATAATGACTAATTAGATTACTAAAATATTAAACAATAATTCCACCCTAGTTAAGAGGCTCTAGTTAATGTACTGCCTTTGGAATTATATTTTGCTCACTTCTTTTCTTGATATTTTCAGGGCCGTTGAGATTTGTGATTGTCCATGAGGGATGTATTTACTATTTTAAGAGCAGCACATCTGCATCTCCACAGGGTGCATTTTCTTTGAATGGTTACAACAGGTGAGTGCCAAAGAACTCATTTTACACCCAAGCTCCTTTTACTTTTTGCGGGATTGTACAGGTTTCATTTCCAACAAAGTTAAACGTGGGTACATCTGTTGTTGGGGTTAAGCACTGATCTCCGATCCCAAAAGATGTTTTCCTTACAAATCGTATGTATGATGTTTCCTGTGCTTTTCAAGTACATGGCCTTCATCTTTTGTGATTTAATCAATAAAGCTGTTAAAATGGCAATGGGCTTACACTTGTTACTGACTTAATGCAGACTTTGCACATTTAGATAGCTGTGAATTTTTCTGGGTAAATGATCTTTTTTCTCTAGGGATTTCGGTGATTATCACAAAAATAGAAAGGAATCGGCAAGGAATATTTGTGGAGCCATTGATTCCAATAATGCTAATTAGTGTCAAAACTGAATCAACTACAGGAGTGATAAAAGAGAGTGCAAAATGTCTGACTCATTTAGCTACATGTTTAAGTCCTAGTATTTGCTTTTTAGATTGAAGACAAAAATAGAAGATTTTCAAGTTAGTACTGTCAGAATCTGACTGAGTGCAGCACACATACAAGGCCTACTAATAGAAGTCTAACCTAACTTCAGGAAATTGCTGTTGTAACTGATGCTAAAAAAGGACTAACGAGAGAGAGAATGTAGAGGAATATCACATAATTGTTCCTCACCACTGCAGTTTGTTTCTATTCGTAAACCTTTATGTTATTCTTGTACTGCATAATGTTCTCGGACTTTTGGAATAAGGAAGTTCCTTTTATTAGAATGTGAAGGATTTCTACCTGACCATAATGATGGATATTTTGTGGGAATGCAGTTGTAAACATTGTAGCTAATTTAAAAAATGGAGATTAATTTGTATATGAAACCTCTACTGTAATTTGGCCATGACGCCAGCTTCTGCAAGCACATTAATGGGACAAATACCGTGGAATTTGTAAATATGAGGGACTGTATCATTGCTTTTTATATACCTGCAGCCTTGTAGAGACCTTGGTTGGAATTGAGACCAGGTCTTGATTAGTATTATGCACGGACATAAGCATTATTGAGAGAGAATTTGAAACGAAAGAATTTGTTAGACTGGGTAGTTGCAAAAAGTTGTGTGAAAACAAGTCACTCAAAGGCTGCTGTAGGCTTTTATTTTGCAATTTTCATTCAATAGCCTTTATGTGTTAAGACAGGACAGAAGATGAGAAAGTGCCGAGTTCACTAGTGATTCAAAATGTGGAGTGACGTTAGTATCCCTTCCAGCTGTACCATGGGTATTTCCCACATTAGCATCCTTATTAGCCTTACCTTTTGTGAAACAACATATGGTTACTTCTGTGGGTTTCTTTTGGACTGTGGAGGTGCCGAAAACTACAATCTCCAGCTTAAAAGTATGATTGGGGTTCTCAAAAAGATGCAGTCTCTAACTCTGAAATAATTCTGCAGTTAACGTTGTTCTTAATGGCAGCTTCAGGGTGTTGATTTATTTGTGTATTTATTTATTTATTTTGGTCAAAACGATGTTATCTTGATTAGGCACTTAACCAAAAGTCAAATATCTCTGTGTATATTTTTTTTTCTATGTTTACAAATTACCTTCCCTAAATATTAAGGGCTTATGGAAATATTATATAAGGAAATTGGTGAGTTACAGTTTAGGAACGAGAAAGAAAGCCCCCAGTATTGATTGTAAAAAAGGTTAATCAGATTTCTCTGTAGCTTATGCTGAATAAATTTTAGAAATGTTACTTTTAGATTACTCACAGTCTTAGGATTTTAGTTTCCTTATTTGTTCCAAAGTATTAAAATGAGCATTTACAACTGAATTTTTGTGTGTGTGAGGAATTTCCTAATTTGAGACTCCTTTAGGGGAAGAAACCAAAAGGAAACAAACAAGTTTGATGCGGTTTGTGAAAGAGGTTGAGTTATGCTTGTTTTGAAATAATAAAAATGCAAGAAAGTGTTCATAAGGGAAAAATGGAAAAATTAAGTTAACTTTTAATATTAGTTCTTTATTTTCATGGAAAGCCTGTGTTTTGCTTTCTCCTCTGCCTTTCTGAAATAAGGGTTACAGGCACCCTAAATACTTCTTACCATGGTGTGAAGCTTGTAAATTAATGCAATTAATTAAAACTATTGAAGAGGTCAAAATGTCCACTTATAAGTCTCTCTGGTGGCTTAACTAGTGCTCTTTCTCCTGTCAGTGCTCTTGCATTGCCCTTTCTACGACTTTAATGAAGAAATACTACAGATGCACATACAGGGATTTTTGTGGTGTTTTCCTGGGCTGGGGGCTATTTTTCATAAGATGAAACTGGCTGGTAAAACTGCTTTCTGTCAGAGCTTTGTCACTTGCACAGCAAAGATAACTTCACAGACTAAAGTTTTAATGTATTGGTTGTTCTTTTTCTCAGGGTTATGCGGGCAGCTGAGGAGACAACATCAAGCAATGTGTTTCCTTTCAAGTTAGTTCACATTAGCAAGAAGCACAGGACATGGTTTTTTTCAGCTTCTTCTGAAGATGAAAGAAAGGTAACTTTCTTCTTTTGCAATATAATTTCCCTTGAAACAGAAAGTGAATTCTGGACTTCCCTAAAATCTAAATGAACTGGAGATGCAGCTGTCACTGAAATTAGTATACCTAGTTCTTTGTACCTCCTCTGAAAATGATGTCTGAAGTTTTAGCTATTAAGTTAGTGTTAGTTCAAGTTGTAATTTAGGCAATGGCTGTGACATGATGGCATGGTTTTCTCCATATTCTTTGGTTTATTTTTAGCCAAGGAACAAATATTTGTATGTTAAATCTTTGATAAAGTGTGAAAACTCTTCAGTGAAATCTCTCACCCATAAAAATGCTATGAACAGGTACCTGGCTTTAGAAATAACAGCTTGAAATTTACACACTGATGGTTAATATTGTAATACATTCTTCCAACATTTTAGATAGTCAAAACATTTGACTCGTAAGTCCTCTCAATGTAAGGTCATGGATGTCATGGATAAATACTATTTCCATATAGGTTCCTTGATAGTTACTCTGTTCTTACAGAGGACAGATACCGTGCATCTTTGTTTAATGATTAAAAAAGATGGATGTGCTCAATGTTGTATATTTATTCTTACTTAGAACTGGATGCTGTCCTTGAGGAGAGAAATTGATCACTACCATGAGAAGAAAGAAACAATAACAGAGTTCAGGTATAAATCTTAACCTTTATTTGCTTTTTATCCCTTTTGTATTAGCTCTTCACAGTGGTATTTGAGGCCCTTTGTACCTACATGTTATTTCCTGTTAAATAAAAACAGGTGCAGTAAGGCCCAAGAACGAAAGGCCTTCCTAATAGATAGCTTAAAGAATACCAAGACAAAAATCTTTTTACTAAGAGAACTTTATTCGTTTTACACTAAGCCAACATTTAAAAACTTCTAAAACAGCCGGACCATATCTGGCTCTTTAATTGGGAAATAGGAAGAGATCGTTTCTGCTTTTCCAGCATTCCTTTCCAGTACCGCACTCCTGTTAACAGTCATGTTTACAATCCCAAGACGCACAGCACGGTAATGCACAAGGTGCTCTGGTTTTTCTTTTGCAGTGACTCTGGCTCTGATGCAGACAGTTTCTATGGCTCAGTAGAACGTCCCATTGATATCAAGTATTCTCATCATTCAGCAGATAATGAAGGTGACAAATTTAGACATTGATAAATCTGATTTATTTATTTGCTTATTTATGTCTTCTGGATTCTGCGGGAATTATTCCTTAACTGGAATTTAGGAAAGCCTAAATCTGGCTTAAGCAAACTGATCCATTTTACAGCTGTAAATTCTTTATACAAGGTGTGTAGTAGTTGTAATTTTAAATTAGAAGCAGATATTCTGTGCCATAAACCATTAGTAAAAATAAAAGGTAACTAAATAAATTCAGATCTTTCAAGTCTCTACGCCCTAATAACGCTATTTAATTTTTTTTTCTAAGAATTTACATTGGAGAGTTTGTAGATCTGGCAAAAAGACAAAACTTCTCAGTAGGTCCATAGGTCATAATGTAGAAATATACAGTGGTCTTTATAATTGAACATTATTGACAGTAATTGAATATAATTATAACGAAAGGATATTAGTCACTTAAAAGTAGGTTCTGAAAGCATGCGGAGCCAAAGCAGTAAAACACTGTGGAGCTACTTACCTCCTGTCAACACTGAAGTTATTTCACCTGTCTTGCAAATAAGCAGTCCCCCACATTGGGATGTTGCATCTGTGTTGAAGTCTTGTTTGGTATGAAACAGATCTGGTCATCACTCCAGTTCAGGAGCATTCTTAGCATTGCCTTTTTTTACTCAAACTCTGATACCTGTTCATTGCTGTAGTTGTTTCACAGTAAACAGTTTGGGCTGAGTGTGTTTAATTTTGAGGACATAACAGACAGCCTGTCAGATAGGCAATCACAGCATATTTCAGCAACTGACTTCCTACTTAAGAAATGTCAGTAAAATCCAACACGAGAAGCCTCACCTCAAGGTTCAACATATTTCCTTTTCTAGGCCTTTTCCCATTTGCCTGTTCAGATTTCTAAGGGCAGGGTTGATTGGAGCAATTTCCTGAAAGGAAATTCCGGCCAATTTTTCCTGACTAGAACAAAAAGGCAGGAGTGAGTCTTTTTAGGAAATCTGGTTCAATTGCTGAAAGCAGAGGATAACAGACTCATCAGCATTTCATGTAGGCTCGTAGTTTAGTAGTTCTGGCTTTTATGGGAGGGAAGAGCTGTGTGCAGTATGATTGATGTTAAGAGGCCTAGCAGGAGTTTAAATTGGGAAAAGTAGAAGAGCTCACAGATTTTTCAGATACCCCTACTTCTTTTCTTTGTGCATTCCCCTTGGGAAATAATGCATATTGTCCTTGGGGCCCCTGCCATAGCCAATGATGAGAAGTTACCACCTAGAAGTAGCATGTTTTTCATGTCTTAATTATTCTGTTTCACAATGAAAGGCAACATTATAACCATTTAAGCCATTTGTGGTGTGCTTTTTTTGTTTGTTTTTTTTGGTTGTTTTTTGTTTGTTTGTTTGGGTTTTTTTTGGTTTTTTTTTGCTTGCCAGAGCAAGGCAAAAGAATTAATTGTTTTGTAGCTCACTAGGCTTGCCTAATCTTCCGTATTGCAGAATCATAAAAGTTTCTGCGTTAGGGCTAACTCCCCCGCTGGTGGTAGTTGTGTCTCTGCAACTGATTAGAATTTTTCTCAGGAAGGCTATAACACTGGAAAGTGTTGCTAGAAAGTACATTTTAATGTGGAAGATGGAAAAAAAAATTAATATGTAGTATAGTTCATCTCCCACTGTTGTAAGCAATAGCTTGCTTAACTGACATCAAAATGTAAGGAAGCACCTATTCTAAACATGAGTGGACCAAAATTGATACAGACAAACAAACAAAAAAACCCACCAGTAAAACCCAAACTGAAAAATATGTGTTGATTAAAAAGCAATAAGTACTCAATATCCTTTCTTGGTTCCTGGAGCATTTATCAGCATTTGACACATTGATTTTTGTCTGCAGATTATGAGCAGGAGGAGGAGGATGAGTCTTACTTGCAGCCAGATACTTCTGACATAGTGAAAGATGGTATGTGATTTCTTTCATTCCCTTCCCAAAAGAGCTCTATCGAAGGCAATATCTACGGAGAATGACATTATTATTTTGGCTTGGTCATATTTAAAGCATTGCAGGTGGTAAAATAACTGAAGTAATGCACAGGTATCTAAACTTGAGAGGAATTTAGAGTCAAAAGTTCCTAGTAACAGCAGTAATAACTTACAGTGAGCCTTATACACTTTTAAGGGCGTGTTTTCTTGCAGGCCTTCTGCTTGGAAGGACCTGTATCTGGTCATCAGTGTGGAGGAGGGCTAATGCTTTCAGTGTAGGCTCTTTATTTTTAGCAAAGGGAAACCTTTGCTAAGTCATCGTAAGTACTGAATAAAAGTCGCAGAAGTTTACTACACATACTCAGAATTGTGCTGAAAGTTAAATGCTTATCCAGCATTTTGGATACTGTTGGACCAGATGCCAATGAAATCTTAAATCACATAGCAAATAAACTTGAAGTCTCATTTACTGACATAATATATTTCCCTTCAGTGTGTCATGTTTTTTGGATGCTTTCTTTTGTAGATATGGTCCTGCCCCCAGCCTACCCACCTCCACCGGTTCCCCATGTGAGGAAAGCTGCCTACTCAGAATCAAGGGCAAATTCCTTTGCTGGAAAACCTACTGTGCCGGTACCACCACCACCTCCTAAAAGAAGCTTACCCAATATCAAACTAGAGGATTCTTTAAACATGAGAGAACCCCAGTTACAGTGCCAAGCTGAACCTAATCTAAAGATTCAATCCTCAAGCCGTCGACGAAGTGAACAGCTCCCCCCTGTACCCCCTCTACCTCTTTTCAAAAAGCCCACGTGTGTCAGAGAATCTTGCTCATTGCCTCCAGAGCCTCTGCCTCTAGCTCACCTTCTTGCCACTCCAGAAGGATGTGAGAAGCTAAAAACATTAAACCTTTCACCGCGAAATCCTCCTCCACTACCAAGCAATAAACCCAAGCTGTCACAGAGTACTGAAAAATCAGTAGAGCCCAGAGTGCCAAGAGAACATGGTAAACCTGAACTGTCTGTGCCACCGGTGCTCCCAAAGCCACCTATGCCAAGCCACCAGCCCCCTGCAATCAAGCCTAGACCAGAGAAGTCTTCATTTCCCCAGTTACAGTAAGTATGAAGATACAGTGCGCTATTAAATTTTTCCATTGTGTATTAGTTGACATATTTCTCACATTGACGCGTTTCTCTTCCCTACACCATTCCTCTCGTCCTCACAGTGTTGTGCTTTTTTGCCTGTCTTTGTTATTTGAAAATTTTGTGATGAGTTTAACTTCTGAAATAGTTCAGAAAGAAATAGTAGATAAACCAAACTTTAAAAATAAAAAAAATACAACAAAATTTTGTAGTTAGTTTTCAGGTGTGTTTTAAAGACTTAAGTTTTAAGACTTAATAGCCTTTAATCACAGTGAATAAGAAGCCTTTATGTCAGAACCTCAGTGAAATGCAAAACCAGTTTTAGGCTTCTGTGGAGATATAAAATGAAACACATTTTCTATTAAGATCAGCTTTAGTAAAGGATATGGAAATAATTATGGTGGTGAGTCAGATGAAAATATTTTTGTCCATTGGACTGTTTAGCAGCTCTGAAGAACAAGTAATAAACTCTTTTAGACAGCACAAGGAAGACACTGATATACTGGAGTGAGTCCAGTGGAAGGCCACCAAGATATTTGGGCTGTGGCACGTGATGTGTGAGAAGAGTCTGAGAGAACTGGATTTGTTCAACCGTTAGGAAGGGTAATGGGGCATCACTGCTGTCTACAATTATTTACTGGGTGGAGTGGAAAAGATAGAACAAGACTCAGAGGCCTGCAGTGATAGGATAAGAAGCAACAGGCAGAAGTCACAAGCTGGGAAATTACAGCTAAGTGTTAGGGAAAACTTTTTATCATGTGGATGGTGAAACACCAGAACAGGTTGCTGCAGAGAGGCTGTGGAATCTCCATCCTTGGAGGTACTCAGAACTTGACTGGACAATGCTTCCTCAGCTACCTGATCTAGTTGGACCTGCTTTGTTCAGGATCTTGGACTAAATGATATCTAGAGGTCCCTTCCAACCTAAATTAATCTGTGATTTGGGGGCTAAACCGAAACTTGTTCTTCAGTTCTAGTTTCATTATCCCTTCAGTGTTCTGTGTATGTGTATATGTCTCTCTATATATCTATATATATCTTGTTTGGGTTTTCTGAGGAGATGTCCTTCAGTTCTTGTTCTGTTTCTGCCAGGAGATCACCACCAGATGGACAGAGTTTTAGAAGCTTCTCATTTGAAAAACCAGCACTACCCTCCAAGCCAAACCAACCTGATGATGATTCTGATGATGACTATGAAAAAGTAAGATCAAGCAGATGATCTGTTCTCAGAGTATTTTTTTTTCTTGCTTATGTCTTCTGGGAACATTTTAAATGCATTATTTTGGGGGAGGAGGGGGTGGAAACAACCACAACCATCTTTCTGAAAACACAGTACCATGTAATTTTTATTTATTTATTGTGACTTCAAGGAATATCTTGATAAATTCTGGATTTTAATATGGAATGTAAAGGAGGAAGAAGCATAAAGTAATATTAAATCACCATTAATAATTTCAGATACTGATGGCTGTAGCTTACTTGCATAGCAAATTGTTAGCATTTTGAGTTGTCACTGATTTACACAGTGATTTATTTTCTTATTTTTTTACAGGTTGGACTGCCCGCTTCAATATTTCTTAATACCTCTGAATCCTTCGAAGTTGAAAGGTAGAATGTGACTTTAAAATAGTTGCTTAGAAGTCCCATAAAAACCCTAAACAGTAGTCCAAATATCATTTTGATAGGTACCATTTGTCTTTAAAAATGCAAAAGTAAATACCTTTAATATGGAGATCCCTTTTTAGAGGAGTTATTTCAGTAGTCATGTATCAATTGAAAATGCATACTACTGGCAAAGTGATACTGCTCCATCTGGAGGATGTTGTTCTGTCAGGATGCCTGATGGGACAGAAAGCCAGATCTCTAGCGCTGCGTTGCTGGTTCAGATGCTAGAACAGTAAAATTCTTTCAGTTATGATGTACTATGAATTATTGCAACTGAGCTGGAAGTTTGTAATAAGAGTTTTAAGAATCTAGGCATTTTACTTATCTGAGCCAGAAAATGCTAATATATACAATTGCTGCATTATTTTTAGGACATTTAAAACTAGTAGCCCACGGGGACAACCACAAAATGGATTGTACTGTATTAGGAACTCATCTACTAAGCCTGGAAAGGTAACTTGCATTTGCTGAATTTCCACCCCCCCCTCAAAATCTTTTTGATTTAGAGGTTCTGTATCTTCTATGTGATAAAATATTTAAGGATTTATATGTGCTCTTTCCTTAAAGCAAGAAAATCTGCGACAATCACTGTCATAACTTCAGTGATTTAGATGTTTGGTTTTTTTTAGACTGGACTGTAACTAATTCCTTAACAGAACACTGACTTAGAAGAGCTTATTAGCATAGACTGAGTATGTTGCATTTTTCTTCTTCAAGGTACTGGTTGTATGGGATGAATCTGCAGAAAAAGTGAGAAACTACAGAATCTTTGAAAAGGTTAGCTGCACTATGTGTCCTTGTGTATATATGTGCATGTATACATGTATGAATTTCATGTATACATATGTGCATGGGTATGTATTGGAAAGAAGAAGTTAAAAGTCTAAACTAAAAGTTAAAATAAGCTGATTTACAAATATCTGGTCTAGGATGAGTGTTGAAGTATTTGGATCTGGGATTTCTAGTGCTGTATTGTGCAAAAGAATATAAGCTCTAAATTTTTACGTCTAAATTTTAGCTCCAGTCTAATCCTAAAGGAAGGAATATTTAATTCCTGAGTTTATTTGTGTGAGTAGTTTGCAAAGCAGTAGCTTGTTTGAAAAAACTTCTTAGTTCTGGGATGATGGTTGGGGTTTGTGGTTTGTGTTTGGGGTTTTTTTTGCCCTTTTTTTGTTGTTGGTTTGGTTTTTGTGTGTGTGTTGCTTTGGGATTTTTGTTTGTTTATTTTGTTGTTGTTTTTCATTTTAAACAGGGAGTTGGAAAAATTACTGTCAATGTTTACATATGTTTTTGTTCTACAATAGGACTGCAAGTTTTACCTGGATTCAGACATCATGTTTCTGAACATGGGAAGTTTGGTAGAATACTATAGCACTCACGTCTTACCTAGTCACAACAGCCTGATTCTTCAGTGTCCTTATGGTTACTCTAAACCAAGGTGATGTGACTGGCTAAATTCGCTGATGCTTAGGACAAATGGGTTCCCTACTGCCCTTGAATTAAAGGTGGACTTCTGACACTGCTGAACATCCCATTGTTTGCACACGGAAACTGAGTCTATTTCAACCATTTATTCTCATGTGAATTGTATGTAAACTCCATTTAATGAACTCTTGGTAATACCTTACAATCCAGGTCAATGGATTTTGTGGTGTTATCTTCTAAAAAGATCTGAACTGATTATGCTGTGAAAGCTGTTTGTGATACCTACACCTTTTATAAAACTGCTGCTACTACTGATCTCCTTGGCATGTTGAAGATGGACATGAACAAAGAAGTGGTCTGAATACAACCAATACAGAAAAGGGAAAGTTCTGAAAGTATATCAGAATTCACTTTTGAGAGGGAATACTAATACTCTGACTTGAAGGTGTTACTCCTTAAGTCAGCACTGGTGCTCACCTGAGAAGTTTTGTAATAATTATATAGTTGACCTGTAAATAATGAAGACTATGCAAATAATTTGGTTTACTATAGATAAAGATGATCGTGAAATCACGATCACATCATGAAATGTGGCTTTTTTTTTTTTAGCCACCTCATACATAAATGTAACTTCTGATTACAGTGTCTGAATATAATGTACAATATCAGGGTACTATCCAGCTGATATGGTTATGGTATCTGACATATTACTTAATGTGCACTTCAGATAGGCATGGAATAATATTGATTTGGCTTTCATGGAAGCCCTGTTCCTTAGTTCTGAACTGGAAGAGTTGGTGCCACTAGTACTTTTCATAGGTATGAGAGAAGAGAAAGGACTACTTAAGATTAAGGGGAAAGGGAGGGAGTCTCTTGAATACCCTGAATTCTGACTAGCAGTTTTCTCTCACACTGCCATAATCAAAGGTTCTTTAAAACACAACACAAAAAAATCCAACCTCCTGAAACCATGAGTGTGATGCTACTATCACTCCATGTATCATTGTGGTCAGTCTCTTGGGGATCGAGTTGTCAACCCGGTGCATTCTGTTCTGTACCAGGGCAAAACACGCTGCCCCTAGTCTACTTTTTGTAGATTATCAAGATTTTTTCCATTATTAAAATTGCTACTCAGTTTGTAGTTGCATGCAAAATAAAATCTGGCTTTAACATACTATCAGTGATAGGCATTAGCAGGGTGCTTGTAATATCTGTTCCCTAATAGTTTGGGTACAGTTTTCCAAAAATTAAGGGCTTAATATTTATGCCAAAATTACTCGATTCCTAAATTTTAATCAAGAGGAGAAATTTATTTTAACGACTTAAGTAATTTTGTTGATTCAAAAGTACTGTTACAATGGTCTCAATGTTTACACAACTTTCAATAATAATTTTTAAAATATGAAAATAATCCTGTTACTCCTGAAACAGGAGACGGTATCTAGTTTTTCAGGCTGAATCTATATCCATAAATTTCACTTTTTTTGTTGCCCTTTCAAAGTTTATACATGTCAGTTTTAATACAGTTAGATGGTAACAAAATAAAAACATAAAGGAAACCATTACAGAATAAGAATTATGTTTTTTTTTTATGGAAAAAGAAAACCCAGGATTTAATCCCTAAGGGATTTTCCTTAATAAAGAGATGTAATATTAGGACCATACATAGGAATCAAGACAAGAAACATTGCCTCTGTCTTTTGCAAGAAACACAGACATAGGCATATCAGTCTTTTGGTCTCTGTTCCTGCTCTAATAGGCTTTAAGTGCATAAAGAATATTCAGTACTTAGATTTCAGGTTCTCTTGAATATTGGATATTTTACGTTAAAGCCAACAAAGCATTTAAAAATATTTTTGGCATATAGATATATCAGAACAAGGTCTAGTGTCTTGAAGTATTTACACATACTGTTTACAGAGTAAATTTTTTCATCTGTGAATAATTGACTTCATTGTGTCACCACAGAGTGTGCTGCCTTTGGGGCCTTGGTCAGATACAGAATTTTTTTTTTTAACCCTATACTCTTGAGGTTTTTAAACTGTAAAGATACTTACATAATCAAATACATCTAACACCGTCTTTACCTGTTTAATACAAGATTTGCAAATATGTAAATTTGTTTTGTTAATTTCCTTTTTTATATAAATGTATATATTTCTGGAGTGGATAAACTTTCAATGCCAGTTCACTTAATTTTTGTGCAGTCGTCTTTAACAGCATGGGTGTGTGTTTTAATGCTTTTTTTTTTGTTGTTGTTGTAGTTAAGTAGTACTTGCTTCTTCTAACCGTGAAGTGAGAAGAGTAACTTTTCAGTCCCCTTAAGAAGTAAATCTTTGTGCAAGCAAGACTATCAGAAATTTGGTGTTATCTGTTTTCCATTTACTTCAGAGTTTCCTGAGTACAGGGTTGAGAACTGAAGTATTCATTTTATCTATGGACACAAAATGCAAGTATGACCATAATACAGAAAGCACCTCGAAGGAACAGCAAAGTTTGAGCAAGACAGGCACGTGTCCAAAGGTGTTCTTCAGAAGCTTGCTTGGGAAAAGAGGACCTTGCCATTTCCCTTCTGCTCAGGTATGTTCACTCCTACATACTAGTCTAGTCTGTTTTCTGCAGAATTAGATGAAGTTAAAATTTCTGGTGTTTGTAGGGAAGAAAGGTAAAGTGAGAACACACGGCTCATGGTCTGTCTCCTCAGCCTCTTACTAACCTGGCTGCTCTCTTTCCTTCACCACAAATCAGCCTCTTACATGCACAACCTACTGCAAGCTCCTTAGCTTTAAAAAAAGTTTGTGGAGAAGGGCAAAGGCAGTAGTTGGTGTGCCAACAAATGCAGTTTGTGAGTTTGGTAATACACAAATCAAAAGCATTTATAATAGTTTTGGAAAAAGCCTCGCCTTTTCTATCTCAATTTCCAAGAGCAAGTGTTACAAGTGGTATGTGGGGAGGATAGCTCTTCTAGGGAAAGTATAGGAGTGCTTCTGAGAATGTTTCTATAAGGTACTGTCAGTCAAGAGGCAGCATATCGTCATAAATGAACCGATATCCAGACAATTTTTCGAAGACAAAAAAAGGTGTTTTGTGTGAAGTATTCTCTATTTCAGAACTTCAATTTTCACAAGAATGTAAATAAGCAACGGGAGTATTCATGGCCACTGGTGCCTCACGCTTTGGAAAGTTCAGAAGGGCTGTAAAGATTTCTGAAGCTTTCATGCGATTAATTTGGATTTGGGGCCATCTGCTGGTCACCCTGTTCTGCGCAGGGTTCCGAGCAACAGGAACACAGCTGCTCAGCGTGTGCACAGAAGTTACTTGGTCTTAAGGGGCTTTGGATAGAAACTAGAGTTTAATGCTTAATGTGAGGTGGAAATTTGAGGGGCCGGGTCTTTGAAACTTAAGAGTCTTTTGGCTCATCTTTCTCATATAAGTAGCAATGTTATTTAGCAAAATTACACGTATGAATGTCTTTTAACCTACATGACAAAAAAATTAATTGAATTTTATATACCTGTGTTTACATTACTCTTAAAATATACTTTGAGATAGCATTTGCATAATGGACACCTGAGCACTGCCTAAATTATCTACATCATGAAGCATTAAAGAGTTGGTATGAACATTCAATACTTCACCCAGCAGCAAGCAGATCACTTGATGTTGCAAGTTACTGTCTTACTCCTTGAAATCAAGAAGGATTTTTTTCTAGCAACACGAGTGCTTGAGATAACCATGGTTACAACCTCTTGAATAGGAGAGCTCATAGTTCTTTTACTATAAATGCTCCAAAATACCAAATAACAAATGCTATAAAGACTTTTTGAGTAGATACCTTTTGAGCTCACTTCAAAACTGGACAAACTGAAGTGATGAAATCCAGTAGGCTTAGGGGGTGTAGCAAGTCTGGTAGCATAGCCAACCCCAAAATCTATTTCTTCAGGAATTCCATTCCTCTATCTTAATTACAGCATAGTCATTACTCTCCCTCACGTGTATCTCGCTCCTTACAGCATCTAGTTACCTGGGAAGTGGGTAATCCAGCCTCTGAGGTTCGTGACCTCTAATGGGCATGTAATCTTAGAGATATCAAAGAATAATATTTAACATAATTTTACTTACACATATCTACTGGAGTTGGTTTGCATAAAATGACAGTAATAAGAACTGTTTACAGGATTAGATCTCAGGATATGTAAAGCCAGGGAAAAGCATCTAACTCTTCTTTGAGATGCCACTTTCTCTGTGTTTTAACAGCCCTTTCATACTAACTCACTCCCTCTCAGTTCTTGTATCAGGTGGCTGTTGTGCACTTCAATTCTGACCTTGAAAGCTTTTTTCATGGATGGAATTCTGCACCTGTACTGAAGGCCAGTGAAGTGAGAGGTTCACCACAGCAGCACAGAAAAAAAGAACAGTCTATTCCATGGAATCTTGTTAAAGTGTTTTATGACAACACAAACGAGGAAAGATGTCCCTGCTGTGGCCTCACAAACTGTGTTAGGCTTCAGTGATTACATTGTGCTTTAATTTACACTGTGCTAACCTCCATCCTTATTTATTTTTCCAAGTAAACACCAGCCACACCCTAACCATGGTTTTTAAAACCATATTTTTTAAACTCAAAACCAAAGTGGCCTCTCAGTTTAATATATTGTATAAAATCTGGTAATATTTAGTATCAGCCTTTTCCAGCCTCTCTGCCCTTTCCCCACCTGCTGCTTCAGTTCTCTTTTTTTTTTTTCCAGCTCAGATAAACATCAGATGTGTTTTTGTTTGGTTGTGGAGGGAGATGAATGAAGACTCAAATACATTTTTTTATTCCATGTAGTTGTTCCATTGAACATTTCTCAGATATTTATACATTCAAGACTGCTTCTACAAACTGCTTTCAAATAATTGGGAAAGTTCTCCTTCCTTATGTAAATCAGTAAAATAAAAACGAAACAAAACCAACTCCCCCCTCCTGTGAAGATTATGATTGCAGCTGCGACAAAGTTTCGAATAGTAGTTTTGACATAACCTTACCCACACTGACCAACTTTAGGAATATTACGCGTAGGCCACAAGTTATTTTTAATGCTGTTAGACACAGCTGAAATGATAATCCATTACATAATTTTAAAAAGGCATTGAAGTTCAATAATTTCAAAGGAAAATCCCTCACGAGCTTTTCCGTAATGATGCTCTGTGTGCCTAAGCTCCTTGTAAAACCACCAGCAGCCTCCCAGATGCCAGTGAGACACGTGTCATGTCTAGGGCTGCTCTCGGGGTATTTTGTACCAACAATTTTCATTTGCCTATGGACACCCTCCTGCTGCTCCCCCTCCAGTATGTCCCATCAGGGATGGGCTTTTACTTTTCTGGCACCTGACAAGGAAGTTTCAACACTAAGACTGCCCTTTTGAAGGCCTGTGAGAAAAGTAACAGCGAATTCACATGCTGGTGTTGTTTTATTTAAAGGAACTAGAACTTTGACTGAGAAGTGGCGTAAAAGGTCTCCGTGAGATGAAAAAGAATTCTCACAGTAGGGAAGGAAGTAAATCCTGCCCAGTCAACAGACTCAGGAGAGCACAGTTCTGGCAGGCCAAGAGGGAAAGGTCTGGGTTGATATGATCATTCCGTTTATAGGTAAGAAAAGTGGCCTGGAACTGCTTATGTGGAATGAATGAGTGCACACCCATATAAAGGAAAAGATAAATGTCCTGATGTCAGATTTGTGACATCAACCTAGTAATGTGCATCTCACAGGTAGCTGCAAACAGCTGGGTCACCAAGGAGTGCTAGTTCCAAGAAAAGAGATCGGTTGCATAAGTGCCCAGTATTATTTCTGATACCTAGTAAAGCCAAACTAAAATAATTTTTAAGTGAATACATTCATCTTGACTCTTTTATTTGAGACTCTGTGATCTAAGTCTAGTGCTGCTGAAGCTTGAACCTGGTAAGGAAAACAACTTACTGTGGGTGAGTTGGCAAGTGGAACATCTACACCACCTAAACAGGATTATGTTCTGACACCTCTTGGGGGAACACTGTGCTGTCTGTAAACACGTGGACCGGTAACCCTTCTCCAGTACTTGTGCAGATGTGCATAAGGCAAGTGCAAGCCTACTGGCAATGAGCTTCTCATGTTTTTCTGGACCCCTCACCAGCACTGTAAAGATCTTCAGGGAGTTGAATACCATGGTGAGGAAAGAGAGGTGCCAAGATGAAGAGTTTTGACAGTGTCATCCACGCGCCAAGGGGAAGAGAATGCATGAGACAGGTGGGTGGACCCTGTTGAATAGACTGAACAAGGACAGCAGTATGTAAACGCATCTGCTGGCTTTAACAGGGTTCAGCACGAGACAGGTGAAGTGACACTACTGTTTTAAGCTTGCAGCAACAGTTCTTGCAAAAAAAATTCAGACATAATTGGCTAATTATTAGTAATTACATTAACACATGTCCTACTTTGGGATGGTTTTGATTAAGCAGATCTATCTCCAGCACTGTCTTCTTGTCAGATGTGCCATAATCATTCTGTGTCATCACCTGACAGCTCAACCACCGTTTATGGTGGTTGAATTCACAGAGATGTTTACATCTGGCCTGTTTTTCCTTTCTGAATAGTAAATAAATGAAGATTAATTGCCAGAAAGTGTGAACGAGGTAAGTGCAGCATGTTTCCTCAGCAGGTGGTTGAAGCAGGTGAGATTCCTCCCCTGTTCTAAGGGAGAGATGTTTATGGCTCCTAAAGGCACCCATCAGGTTCTGCCAGCACAAGTCTGTTCTTCATCTCCTTGCGTGGGGATAACTTAGGGGTGGGAAGGAACAGATAAGAGAGTTCAATGTTTCTGAAAGCGTGTTCCTAGACCCTCAACTTTTCTGTTTCACTTAAGGCAGATACCATGCTATACAAGTTGCCAAAAAGTGTAAAGCAAGAGTCTGAAAATTATACAGAAATAATGTACAGAAAATAAAAGACAGCTAAAAGTTAGAGTTGGTGCTTTATTTGGTGGGATTAACGAACGGTGGGGTTATACTAACCACACAGCTCTTCAAAAGATTTCAAAGATGTAATCAAAACTTCCTTATCTACGAGCTACACATTCTCTCTGCACCCTTCCCCAATCAAGGACACTACTTCTTATTAGACTGGAATTTAACATCTGGAGGCTACTCGGCTGACAAATACCTTCAGTTTAGACTGATACCTTCAGTTTAACCCTCACCAACGCCGTTCTCAAGGTTGACTACTCTCGCTGGATAGCTGCACTTCTAGATCAACCTTGACTTGCTTTGATCTCCCAGCAGTTCGATACCGCCACCGCTGCGTGTACTTAAAGGAATTACCCTCCATCGTAACGCTTCCTCGGCAGTTACTCGACGGCCGCGCCTATCTCGCGGCCTGCCGTGAGATAAGCTTCCCCGACGACGCGCTGCTCCTTTCCGAAGGGATCCCTCTCCACAAGAAACCCTTTCCTGGTTCGAGGCGGGGAGGGCTCTTCTCAGCCCCTGCCCAGCCAGCAGCATCAACCAGAGCCTCACGGCCCGGGAAGTGCGGCCCCAGCTGAAATATCCCGCTCCCCGCGAAGACAACACCGACCCCCGCCATCCCCCTCACGCGCCTCCCTCCCACCTGCCGCAACCAATAGGAGAGCCGCTTAGTCGCCCGGTGTGCGCCCTCCAATGGGCGGCGCCGTTATTGGCCTGCGGCCTCGGGAAGCCGCACCCTGTCAGGTGGGGGGCTGGGGCCGCTCGGTGGCTGTGGGGGAGGAGGGAGCGGAGCGGCGGGAGGCGGAGCTGGGGCCAGCGGCGGCGGAGGCAGCCTCGTCCGGGGCACCGTCTGCAGCGGCCCCTTCTTTACCGCTCCCTCCTACCGTCCTTTCTTGTCTGTCCTCGGGTGAGCGCTGCTGGGGAGGGCTGTGGGGGTGGTGAGAGGCGCCGCCGGTAACGGTCCGAGGGGAGGCGGGGGGATAGAGGAATGCGACGGGCGCAGCCGTTAACGGTCCTCGGAGAGGGAGGAGGAGGAGAAGGCGGGCGGGGGCGCAGCCGCTGGCGGCGGGCAGGCTGTGAGGGGGAGGCGGGCGCTGCGGAGGGGCGCAGACGCTGCGGGGAGGGGAGGAGGGGGGAGGTGAGGCGAGACTGGGGCGCAGACGCTCGAACCAGCTCGTTTAGCCCGGGGCGGTGGGGAGGGGAGGACAGGAGAGGGGTTTGTTGTCTCTGCCTTGAAAACAGGCAGCAGGGCTGGCGGGGGTGTGTGTGTGTGTGTAAAATCCAGCTGTCCGCTGCTCGGAGGGTGCCTGCGGTGAGGGTCTGGGGCGGGGAGGGAGGGTTTCAGCTCTCTAGAGTAAGGGGCGGTGGGGAGTGGCAGAATGAGTTGGTCTCCAGCTGGTGAAT